>BJCG01001993.1:0-68510 GCA_005406145.1 Prunus yedoensis | reverse complement strand
GTCAGACAATCATTCTAAATTGGCACTCAATTTCCTATTAAGAAAGGACTTGGGACCCCTACCCCCATTATTTTTTGGGTCTTGAAGTGCACCAAACTGATCATGGCATTTCCTCGCTCCAAGCAAAAATATGCTTGGAGTTACTCTCCAGGGCCAAATGGAGGTGCTAAACCTGTGTAAACTCCTGTTGGTTCTCTCAAAGCTGACCATACTGGTCCTTTGTTACAAAATCCTGCGGAATACAGATCTTTGGCAGGTGCACTACAATACTTAACATGGACCAGACCAGATATTTCTTTTTGCTGTCAATCAAGTGTGTCCAATTCATGCACACTCCAAGGGAATCACCATGCAGGCTGTCAAAAGAATTCTTAGATACCTCAAAGGCAACCATTACAGATGGTATGTGGTTCAAGAAAGGTCACTTGGATCGGTCTCATACTATGAGGCTGACTGGGCAGGGTGCCATTTGACAGACGATCTACCAGTGGGTAATTGTGTGTTCTTGGCCCAAAGCTAATTAGTTGGAGTGCCAAGAAACACCCACTGTTGCTAGATCCATCTACAGAGGCTGAATACAGATCATTAGCCATTACTGCTACTGATCTGAGCCTTTATATGCAAAGTACTCCACTGATATTGGATTCTTTTGAATTCTACACCTCGCTTTGGTGTGATAATATCTCCGCCATCTCTCTCACTTCCATCCTGGTTTTTCATGCAGGACCAAACATGTTGAATTAGACTACCACTACATCAGAGAACTGGTTTCTCAGTAAAGCCTCTCACCGTACAGTAGTTGCAGTCAAGTCAAATAGCTGACATTCACACTAAAGCTCTCCTAAGGCACGTTTTCAGCTCTTACGGTCTAAGCTTTCTATTCGATCCCCTCTCTCTCAGCTTGAGGGGGTGTAAAAGGACTAACATGCAACCCACCAAAGTCATTTCAACAGAAGACACGTGAAACCCATCTCAAGAGCTGTAAAGTTATTCAAACATATAAGCATGGTTTTGTCAGTATATTGAGTTGTAAAGTTGTTAGACAAGATTAGTGCTTCAAGCTTCCGTTTGCTTTCCACTATTATTTGTGTATAAATAGTCTACACTATTATCAATGAAAATATAACTTTCACATATTCTTTTAAACTCTTTCTCTCTTTCACACACACAAGGCTCTAGCCACCACACACGGCTCCGGCCACCCAGTTCACACCATACATACATCTTCGTACTCTTTTGTTAGCTATTATTTTCCTACAAACACTCGAACTAACTTAGGCATCGGAGGGCCTTTGGCCAACACCCCCTGGGTGTGGTCCTCTTATTCCGATTTATTTTGCAAAGAAAGAGAAGCGAAGAGGAAGACAGAATCTTAGACGAATATTCTCGTGGAATGAAAATCGCTCCCACAGACACATACAGTTGAAAACTTTTCCTACTGAGTTGGCATCGTTCTTTTTATTTGGTGCTAAGAATGCTTACAATATTTGCATATATTTTACTGTACCTTGAATTATAACATGTAGCATAACTTTTTTTTTTGTGTGCATAATTGTGATATTACATTTGCTGTACTTTCATTCTATATTTGTATTCTTAGTTTCAATTTGTGATTTATTATAACTCATTGTTGCGAGTTATTACGTTTATATATCTTTTTAAGACTGCCCAATATTTGTTTATTGATATTGAAATTGTTCACTCAATTAAGGAAAATGTCGAATGAAATACAGAAAATGGGTCATTCTGTGAAGACAAGTGCACCTACTGTTGTGTTGTCCTCATCCCATAATCATGCATAAAAGCCTGGAAAATTTAATGGGATGGATTTTAATAGATGTCAACAAAAGATGTTGTTCTACATCACCACATTGAATTTGGCTCATATCTTGAAAGCAAATCCTCCTTCACCTTGTGATACAACCCGAAATAGTGGCTGCTTCTAATGCATGGAACTAGTTTGACTTCCTTTCCAGGAACTACATCCTAAATGGTTTAAGTGGTGCAGTATAGAATGTGTATAGTCCAATTATGACCGCCAAGGCTTTATGGGAGTCACTAGAAAAGAAATATTGGACCGAAGATGCAGGAATGAAGAAATTTATTGTCAATCGGTTTCTTGACTACAAGATGGTAAACTCCAAGACATTCATAAGTCAAGTCCAAGAACTCCAACTCATTATGCATGAGATACATGCAGAAAAGATGGAATTGAGTGAGTGTTTCCAAGTGGCTGCTCTCAATGAAAAATTACCACCCTCTTGGAGATTTCAAAAACTCCCTTAAGAATAAGCGTAAGGAGATGAGACTTGAGGATTTGATTGTAAGGCTAAGGATCGAAGAGGACAATCGCTGTGAGGACAAAAAGTCTGGATTCATAATGGAAGCTAAGGCTAACATAGTGGAAAAAGAGTCAATAAATAACAAGAAGAAGCACTCTGGAGAAGGCTCAAGCCAAGGGAACTCCAAGAAGTCCAAGGAGGTTAAGGGAAAGTGTTTCAATTGCAACAAGCAAGGCCATCTAGCTGTGGATTGCCGAAGTGGAAATGGACAAGGTAACCAAAAGAAAAAGAGCAAGACTGTGGTACACATGACTGAAGAAGACAAGCTTTCAACTGATTTGTCAGATATAAATCTTTCTATAGTTGTGTCTAAAGTTAACTTGGTACGCAACACCAAGGAATGGTGGGTGGATGCTGGAGCTACAAGCCACATATGTTTTGAAAGGAAGATGTTTTCTACATATGAAGCAAATGATCAAGGAGAGCCTTTCATGGGTAACTCCTCCACCTCCAAAATTTATGGCATAGAAGATTAGGGCATGTTAATTATGACAAATTGCGTCAATTAATTAACATGGAACAAATACATAAGTTTCATATTGATTTCCATAATAAATGTGAAACATGTGTTGAAGAAAAACTAACTAGATCATCATTTCAGTCTATAGAAAAAAGTACAGAACCTCTAGAATTAATTCACAGTGATATTTGTGACTTAAAATTTGTACAAATTAGAGGTGGTAAAAAGTATTTTATTACTTTTATAGATGATTGTACAAGATACTGTCAAGTATACTTGTTAAGAGCAAAGATAAGGCCATAGAAATGTTCAAACATTATAAAAGTGAAGTTGAGAATCAAATTAGCAAGAAAATAATATATTAAGAAGTGATAGAGGTGGTGGATATGAATCACCTTTTGGTAAGTTTTGTTCCCCACACGGAATTATTCACCAAACTATTGCTCCATACTCACCTCAACAAAATGGTATTGCTAAACGCAAAAACCGTACTTTAAAGGAAATGATGAATGCTTTGCTAGTAAGTTCTGGAGCACCCTAGAATTAGTTTTGGTGGGGGGGAGCTTTACTTTCTGCTAATTACATTCTCAACAAATTGCCTTATAAAAAGTTAGACAAGACACCTTATGAGTGTTGTGTAGATACAGCTGCACCAAAATGGATTCAGTTGCATCATCAACTTGTGATACTCGCAAGTGCACGAGCCGTTCGGTAGTATAGCATATGTAAGTGCGAGGTCGATTCCACAGGGATTGGTTATTGAATGATCCAATTCAATTTTCCTACACAAAACAAAAATGAAAACGAAAGAAACAAAACAAGAAGAAAGAATGTACATTACAAGAAAAAAATTACAACTAAGAAAATATTAAGGGTTGGTGTTTGAAGACATGGAGACTTTTGGAGAAGAAAGGAAATGTGTTTGGGAAATTTGGAGAAGGGAGGAGAAAGTGTTTGAGAAGTGTAGAGAATTTGATGAAGGAATGGGAGAAGTGTTTGGAGATTTAGTACAAAGAAAATTTAGTAGAATGATCTTATTACAACAATTGAGAACTACAAAGGGAAACGAGAATTTGAGGGAGAGAAGGGAAGGGAGCTCTAGAGAAGTGCTTGAGAGCTCCCCCCCTTGGGGTGTGTTTACAAGCTTAGAGAACTTCCCTATTTATAGGCCTAGGGGAAGTGAAAATCTGAATTATACAATTGAGTTTACTACCACACTCACCACCAACTTACAACACTTAATTCACCTAACACACTATTACATTTGAAAACAATTCCTCTTGTCTTTAGGCTTAGTGTTGCAGCTCCCACTTCATCATCTTTTGGCTGCTGCAAAATTCCACTCAAAAATAGGGATGAATATGCTTCACCAAACTTTCCCAACAACAACACTTCATCATGCATATGCCATGCATGACAATGCATTGCAGCCAGCTTGTGGGCTCGTTTTGGGCTTGTGGCTTCAATCTGAAAAATCTGGAAAAATATGGATCTTGAAGCTCTTTGTCTTATCTTTCCAAGAATATGCAGCCCAACTCAAGGAAAAATCGGGAAGGCCTTCAAATGTGATTTTTGGCCCAGTAACACAGATGCTGCCGAATTTGATCTTAAGTTGCCAAAACATGTATAACTTTCTCTAGAAGACTCGGAATGATGAACCGTAAAATTATACAGAAACTAGACTTCCGTATCTTTCCAATGATGTATGGCTCATCATCTGGTTCTTTTGAGCAAGTACAGTCCAATCCGTGAAGTTGACTGATCTGCAGACACCATTTTGAGCTAACTTGTCTCCAAAATGCAATTAGTGAGTCTCAAGCTTATAACACTGAAACAAACACAAAACTTATTAAAAGCACAAGTTTAACTCAAAAACATAACCAAATCATAAGTTAGAAGGGCACAAAATGATATGTAAATATGCACCGATCAATGAGTCATGGAAAGGTCACAAGCCTTCCTATAAATACTTGAAAGTGTGAGGGGTCTAGCTAAAGTTGCAGTTCCAAACCCTAAAAAGGTTAATATAGGACCCAAAACTATTGACTGTATCTTTATTGGTTACAAAGACGCCATGACTTCTCCTAAAGCTCCTTTATGGAGAGAGGCTATTAATGCCAAAGTTGAATCCATCATGCAGAATCACAATTGGGAACTTGTGTATCTTCCTTTTGGAAATAAACCATTGGGTTATAAATGGATTTTTAAGAAGAAGATGAAAGTTGATGGATCAATTGACAAATATAAGGCAAGGCTTGTTGTCAAAGGTTTAAGCAAAAAGAAGGATTGGATTACTTTGATACATTTTCACCAGTTATGAGAATAGCATCAATAAGAATGTTAATTGCAATTGCAGCATTGCATAATCTTGAGATACATCAAATGGATGTGAAAACGGCCTTTCTAAATGGTGATTTAGATGAGGAAATTTATATGGAACAACTTGAATGGTTTATTGTTCCTGGACAAGAAAAGAATGTCTGTAAGCTTGTTAAGTCTTTGCACAAGTTAAAGCAAGCACCAAAACAATGGCATCTAAAATTTAACAATGCATTAATGTCAAATGGTTTCAAGATCAATGAGTGTAATAAATGTGTTTATACAAAATGCACTCAAGATGGTTTTGTCATTGTTTGTCTTTATGTTGATGATATGTTAATTATTGGTAGCAATATTAGGATGATTAAATCTACCAAGAAAATGTTGACCAATTATTTTGACATGAAAGATTTTAGAGTAGCAGATGTGACTCTAGGGATTAAAATTTCTAGAACATCTAATGGACTGGTTTAATCCCAATCACATTATGTTGAGAAATTATACTTCAAAAGTTTAGCAAGTATGATATTAGTCCAGTAAAAACACCTTATGATCCAAGTCTTAATCTTGTGAAGAATATAGGTCATGGTGTATCACAAATAGAATATGCTCGTATCATTGGCAGTCTCATGTATCTTACGAACTGCACAAGGCATGATATTGCTTACTTTGTTAATCGATTAAGTAGATATACTAGTAATCCTGGAAGGGATCATTAGAAAGCTATAGTGAGAGTTCTAAGATATTTAAGATACACCAAAAAGATTGCATTATACAAGATATCCAGTTGTACTTGAAGGATATAGTATTGCTAATTGGATATCTGATACTAAAGACTCCAACTCTACAAGTGGATATGTTTTTACAATTGCAGGTGTGGCTATATCATGGAGATCTACTAAGTTAACTGGTATAACTAGATCTACTATGGCATTTGAGTTCATAGCATTAGATAAAGCTAGTGAGGAAGCCGAATGGCTACGTAATTTCTTAGAAGATATTCCATGTTGGCCAAAACCTGTGCTTGCTATATGTGTACATTGTGATAGTCAATTCACAATTGCAAGGGCACATAACAATATGTACAACGGCAATTCTCGACATATACGTCAAAGACACAACACTTTAAGCAACTGCTCTCCAGTGGTATAATTACGATTGACTACATAAAGTTAAGAGATAATTTGGCGGATCCGTTTACTAAAGGTTTGAACGGAGAGCAAGTTTATAGATCATTGAGGGGAATGGGGTTAAAGCCCATGTCAAATGAGTCGTCATAGTGGAAACCCAACCTAGTTGACTGGAGATCCCAAGATCTAGATTCAAAAGGGACAACTACGCAAAAATAGCACTGCGAAGATATACTCTCCTACCCATGTCCCATGATGATACAGTGTTGCATGTAATGTTTTAGGTTAAGTTATGCTTTTAATAATTCCTATATCTTGATTATCCAAGTAAGATATGATAGGATATTACCAATAAGAAGTCACCTATATGAGTGTGAAATGTGGCCGTTCCATGAGAATTTTCAGGGCTGAATTCTCTAAAGCACTCATGAATACCAGGAGTTGCTCAAGGTCAAAACGAGCACAACTGATCAAACCAGATATGTCTAGAAGGGTACTATGTAAGTATTATTGTTTGGGTTTACACGAATGGCTAAACAGTTCAAGACATCACGTTCACTAATTAGCCAAGTGAATCTGATAGTACTTCACTACTGAAGGTTCAAAGCCAAAAGATACCTATCGAAATGCAGTATTCTTCTAATAGGAACTCTCTCTAAGTCTGCATTATCATTTGCATATTGTTGAATTAATTTCCATTCATGTGATGGATTGTACGGCTGACAATGGGTCGTGTTGTGTCAGGATTATATACATGTCAAGAATGCAAAACCCAAACCCAACTAGTTTAATAAACGTGTCATTTTCGGGTTGACTCGTTTATTTCCCGTATGGGTTTCAGGTCATGTCGGGTTGACCCGCTAAGTGGTAGCAATTAAAAAAAAAAAAAAAAAAATATATATATATATATATATAATATATAAATTTTGATAAATTAATCAAGTAATTGCATTTTTTATTTTTTATATAAAATTTATTGCATTTTGCCTCTCTCTCTATATATATATGAGAATGAGAAATAATAAAAAATAAAAATAAAGTAAATGAAGAAAAAACAAAGAAATGGGTTGGCAGGTTACATAGGTATTATGACGGATTGGAGGGTTATGTAGATATTTTAGCAGGTTATAGGGTTGACCTGTTTAATAAACTGGTTAAACAGATTTCGGCTTGGTAGGTTACATAGGTATTTTAGTGGGTTGGTGAGTTGACCCATTTAATAAACGGGTTAAATAGGTGTTTTAGCGGTTGGCAGGTTGACTTGTAACCTACCCCGAGATTGTGAGAAATTTAATATTATTTTATTTATTTAATTTTCTATTTGAATGGAAATTAATAAAATCTATTAGGTCAAAGACATGACCCTTGGGTTATTATAATGGCCCATCTTCAATTGGGGGATGACAACTCTTCATATGTGTCTGGAACCCTATCAGAAACCTAGGGATGCATTGATGCCTTTTCAGATGGGGATACCTTTTTGTAAAGGGTATTTCATCATCTATAACAATCCTCCTACAGTCATTTAATTCAACTTAACTCACTGCATACAGACATCCATATATATATATATATAGAGCATTAGAGTTTTCATATTCATAAAGAGAGTTCCTACATAATTTGGTTCAAAGTTCCTTGTGAATTGCAGTGCTTCTTTCACAAGGAGGGGAGTCGTTGTATCCTAAGAGGCGAACGCTAGTGAACCATAACCACTAGTGTGGAGTGTAATTTGTCTTAAGGTCAAAGTGTCCAACAATGTCTCGGCTCAATTAAGGTTCTTCTATTCAATTCCCTTTGCAAAAATATGTTATGTTTGCAGTATTTATTTGTTTTTTTTATAGCAATTTAGCATTCATATTTCCAACAGTAAACAACCAAGATAATCATAGGGAAAGAAGAGAATTTTAAGGTTTTAGATTTGATGGGAGGGGTAGAGGAAAGAACTGATGTGTGGGTGATGGGAGGAGAGGAGAAGTACGTGAGAGAGGGGTGATGGCTGAAGTGAAAATGGAGAGGAGATGCAGATGGAATTTGGAAGGATATATGGGCCAAAATCTGGAAAAGTAAGGAGAAATGGCAAAGCAAAACAAACAAAGAGGAAAAGGAAAAGGAAAAGCCACACCAAAGGTGGCAGAGGAGCTGCCTTGAAGGGCGGCAGGAAAACCACCAGTTGCTACTCAAAGAGAAGGTGATGGAGGAGAAGAGAAGTTCTAGAGAGAATGAAGAGCCTTTCTCTCTAAAGCTATCTCAGTTCAATATTACTGACTCAATGACCGAGTTTGATAAGACTGTTAGAGAGAATTTTGATAATGTGACTCATCTATTTTAGCATTCCAAAACTGTTAAAAATGTTGTTAGAGATGCTCTAACGATTCATAACTTTATGCTCTATTTTGTCAATTTCAAAACCAAGTAGGTTTTCGAGGGTATAAAATTGATTGGTGGGATGGCTTTTTTAAATTTAAATCTTAAATGGGAGGGGAGAGAGGAGGCCCATAGGCCCATTAGTTTGGTGGCGCTGGGCGCATGCAGTTTGCTCAATTTGCTAACTTTTCAAACTTTTGGAGGGCGGGTCACGGTCAGCCTCTCATCACTCCCGCCTGAACAAATTTTGAGTTAGAGATTCCCCTTCTCTCTTCTCGTGTTATCCGCCCACACTTCTCCATTTCAAGATCCTCAGTCAGATTCTTCTCATTTGATTGAACAAACATTTCCCGATTGCAAAAAGGTCAGTACATCTTTCTTTTTTCATATGGATTTTTTTATTCGTATCTAAATATATATTGAATATAAATTCATATCTAGGGTTCATCTAGTTAGAATTCCTAATTTTACATTATGTAGTTCTTCCGAATTTTCTGGTGTTTAGGCTTTGTAAATAAGTAATCTACTTTGTGGGTTTTCCATTTTTATTTTCTGGATCAGGGGGTGGATAATTCATTGTTTTTGGCGAACCGGAGAAGTGGGTTTTCGAGGGTCTCAGTTGAATACTCAATTGAGTTGACAGATTTCGTTTTTTGTTTCTCTGCAAGTGAGTTTCATTATGAGTAGTGATAATTCCAAAGATGGGTTTTGCAAAACCCGTCCGGTTCTCGGTGATTTGACCAACCGGCCCATAAAAAGGGGGTTTTCGATGATTTCAGCTGATTCGAAACCTAAATCTGGAGATGGGTATGGTAATAGTGTGGATTCTGAAAATGGGGATTCAAAATTTGCAAAGCAAGTGTCTTTAGGGGTTGAGAATATAGCAAGAGAGAAGTGTAAGACCAAAGTTGGAGCAGAATGTAACCCTGAAGCTTTATCTTCGCCAAAGGGCACACAAGATTCTGAGTTTTCACCTACTTATACTGCCACTGATGAATCATCGAATGACAACAGTGACTCTGTTACCTTGACTATGTCGAATGACATTGCAGAAAAGTCCAGTGACACTGGAGATAATGCGAGCAGTGTTATGGGGGTTGCTGATGCATTGATGGATAATTGCGCGTCCATTGTTTCAAACTCCAAGTGCTCAGGACTGTGCAAGAATGACTGTTGTGATGGTGGAGAAAAATGTCAATATGAGAAAGCAGGACAGACTTCTGATGTTGCTCAAAGCATTCCTCTATATGAAGGATTAGTCACTGTTGTTCGCGGGAATGATGAAAAGGATCTTGATGATGGTAATCTGGCATCAAACAAACATGGTTATACCAATAGTTCGAGGTTGCCTGGGTCACATGGTTGCTCGAAATCCCATGAATTTGAAAAATTGGAAAGATGCACAACTCTTAAGGGTGATGGTGTTGCTGATTTGAACGTCGGTGATGACTTTCTCAAATGTTGCTCTTGTTCGTTTTGCTTGAAAGGTATTACAACCCCTGGTTATGCCAGTTTTATACCTGAGTGCTTAGGATGTGGAATATATATGTAGACTAACATGAGTTTGGTTATTTTGCAATCTGATAATCAGCGGCTCACATTTTGTCGGACCTTCAATACCAGGATATCAAGGGTCGAATTTCTGGTAAGTTGTGCAGAATGTGTAGAAAATTTACTATGGTGAACATTTTTAAATTTCTATTTGAAATTGCCTTTCTTTTTACTCTGGAATATTTTACATTTTACCATTTGGATATCTGGCAAGTTTGTATAAAATGTGTGAAATGTTACTGTAGTAGGCATCTAAAGTTCTTTCTTGACATTGTTTCTTTACTTTCAAATAGTTAATTTCTCATTAATTTTACAATTTACCCTTAGCATTGAAGAAGAGTCAAAAGGAAGCGAACATATTTGAGAAAAGTTTCAGGGGAAAGGAGATTGATACTAAGGGCTGGCCACACCCAAATAAAACGTCAAAACTTGAATATGATCTCTCGAGTCAGTGGAGATCACTCTTTCTTCACGTGGAGGATATGCTTGTTCATGAAAGCAACCATCTCGTGAGTATAACTTTTGTTTGCTATGGCCTGTGTACTTCCTTTGGGAAGTGATCCTTTTATTGTTGTTTTTATTTTGGACAATTTTTTCATGCTCGTCTCTGTTTCATTTATTTTAATTTTTATGCAAACGATTTATACTCTTCTGATCTTTAATATGCATGAAGTCCCACATCCTATCACTGGCCGTAAGGCAGGGGGAAACCCACATTCATGTGACTAGTTAGTTTGTGGTATGTTGGCTGTTTATAACTTGTTCTTTAACAAATCTGTTCCAGCCAGTGTTGCTTGTTTTAAATTCAGCCTAAGTTGTAAGAACTTGGTATTATAGATTATGATGTTCACTTTCTAATCGGTGACTTTTTCTTTTGGGGGTCTTAATGTGATTAATAGTCTGATTTCTGCTTGGCAGCAAGACAGTTATGTCACGCTAAAAGATCTGAGAGACAACTGCAAGACGGAACTGGAAATGACGAGTGGCATGCCTTCAGAGAAACAATAGTGTGCTTCCGATGCTTGCGTTATTGTAAGATTGTCACTTTACTGGGTGCTTACTTGCAAGGGCAGGTGCACACGTGTATTCATGTATCCTTGTTTGGACGACTGTTTTCTTCTTCATACCATTTTTCTTAATAAGCTGTAAACTTTCATTAAATTTGTGCAATATCATTTCTATTACGCCTTGCTTGGACAAATATGCCTTTAAGAATGTTAACTGTTCGCACCACTTTGCAAAACCCAAGGGAGGTGTCGTATAGTAGTGTAGCTCGGAAGTCCGAGTGTCGTATTCACAGAGAGCAGTGTAAAGAAAAACAGAGATAAAAAAAAAAAAGAACAATTATGAGAGAGTAGATTTATGCAAGATTTGATTTAGAGAAAATTTAATTGATTAAAACACTAAGGCATTGGGGTTTCACTTTTAACATAAGCATGCAACTCTTATTAATTTGATCCACAAAATATTTTCCATTGTAGTTGTTCAAAATAATTAAAGCTCTTTTTAATTTCCTTTAGAAGTATTCTAAGCATAACTTGTACCATTGGCAACAAATATCAAAAATAATCTTCATCAAAATTCTATTAATCTTTAGTAATTCTCTTCTCTTTTAAAAGCATGAAAGTTTTTACTACACAATGGGAAAAACATGATTGAACCCATGAAATAGATTATCAAACATTCATCAATTAATTAAAAAGAAAATTACAAATTCCATTTGAACAAAAACTACAAATTCACATTAAAGCTTAAGTTTGGATCAAACTAATAAAAATTACACACTTATATTAAAAGCTTTCTCCCTAGCCTTAGCTAGGGAGTTAGTTCCCCATAATAAAATAAAACTAAAAACAGAAATTAAAACTTAGAAAGATTGAGGAAAGAGAGAAAGCTTGAGTTGTGAAGCTTGGGTGTATATTCCTTCTACGGCAACACTCTATTTATAGAGAATGGGAATTGCTCATGTTGCAACTTTCTTTGATTAAACTATTATTCCACCTTACTACAAAGCCAATCAAATATTTCTTCATTTATTTTGTTCATCCACCTTGTCGCCAAGCCAATCACCATTTTGCTTCCCTTGTTTATTTTCCTCTAGTGCCGGCAACACCCTCCAAATCTTCATCCTCATTTGTTTGGCTGCAACACTTCAATGCTTTTGTTTTATTTATATCAATGCCATCACCACTTCTTCATTTATTTATTTGTTTATTAACAACTTCCAATTGCATTTAATTGTTTGTAAGCTCCACCTAAAAAGAAGATAAAAAGACTTTAAACAAAATTAACTAAAGCACTAACAATTTAAATTTAGGGATAACAAATGTAATAATTATGTGCTCATCATTAACTTCGCCATTTATCTACCTTCAGTCCTGACTTGGCTCAGAATTTTCATTTCAGTAAGCCTTGGGATGGATTTTGACTTTCTTGGTGGTAAGTTTCCGTATTTATTACCTTCGATTTTACTGATTGAAGTAATTTTTTCCTCAATTGTGTTGATATTTTAGTGTTGACAACGTAAAATGAAAGAAATGATTTGTTTGCTGCAATGAAATAGATGATGATGCTGTTAGATTGTGAGATTGAATGCTTCTGCTTCATATCTATCAATTGTAAGTTGAATCACAAATGTAATGACAGGCGTTTTATCAATGTCAAGATAAAACATCAACTATCAGGTCTTTTCTTGGCTGAGAAGGCTGAAAGTGATAAAAAAAAAAAACTTTTGGTTGTGTTTTTCTTACCCAAATATGAAGATTAGGTTTGACATGATGGCTGGATGTGAATATTACTGCAATAGCAAGGTTGTAGATGATTGCCTTTTGGGTCAAGTTATTTACTGACTTTAAAGTTTCAGCAGCGGGGAGATCAAACATAAATTTTGCAAATTTAATTGTTTAAAATAAATGGGACTTATGAGTCTTCCTCAAATAATTAAAGCGTTTTCTAGAGCTTCAGGAATATGAATTGGATGGGGCATGTGCGGCGGCGTTGAATTTTTAGGCCAGCTAATTGTATGTATTGCTGGAGAATATTCTTAGGTCTTAGTCATCATTTGTAGCATTAGATTTGACAATTTTGAAAGTCAACTAGTTAACTAAATTTTGTAGTAGATGTAGGTTAGACCAATTGGTTAGGGCAATGAGCTCGTTTCCTTACATTCAAGTTTGAATCCCCTTCTGTAATTAGATTAATTAGAGTACTTTAAACTATTTTGTGTATTTTTTTTGTTTTTTGAAAGTGGAGATTCTTACAATAGTTCTTTCCTTTTCAATCAATTACAGGCTACATAAACCCATGGTCAAACCGTCTTAGGTTTATAAAATTATCAGTTTTAGTCTTTTTTGTATTTTTTGGGTCAAAGATCATCCTCCACGACATCATTACTGCAAAGAACATCTTATGACATGCGTAAGGTATGGCACCAAACAATGACTTAAATATCGATATTATCGGCAATATTTCGCCAATAATATCATTTTTTTAAAAAAATCAGAGATAGTTTAGCACATATCCATTTAAATATCGTCAATATACAGATATTTTCGTTGATATTATCGCGATAATGTCGGAGGTGATAATTTCCTACTCGCTCATTCATTATTTGGGCAACATATCGCAATATGAAACTGAAAAATAATGAAAATGGTTGAGAAGTCACGCTCTTGCACACAAGGGGATTCGAACCCCTCTTTTCCATCCACCCACTGAGCCTTAACCAAGGTCTAAAATATCGAGAGTTTCGGAAATATCGATAGTCCAAAATACGGATATATAGATGGAAATATTGATATCGATAAAAATTTAATAAAAATCACGGAAATTGTGAGAAAAACTTGGAAATTTTTATTGAAATTTTAGAGGATGTTTATTTAGTCAATTGTCTATTAATCACAAAAATTGGAATGAAATGCATGGCATGGTGGGTTTGAGTGATTTAAGTTGATTATGTAGCGACGTGACAAACACTGTGTCTTTAGAAAATATGTAGTAATTAGTGAAAAAAATTAGACGCACCATAATTTTTTATTTATAATAATTTACTACAATATATTACATATGATAAGATATATGAGCTTAACAATATATATGAGTAACTTAGTATCATATAGAAAGAATTCCTATTAAAGTTAAAACTTTTTTTTGGGATGAAATTATAGTTAAAACTTAGTATCACATATAATGAACAATATTAAAACTCAATAATGAATAAATACCACTCCATAATATATAATATAAAAAATATAACTCCATGATAAAATAATAAATAACATTAAACATATGCCTAAATTTATCCTTTGGGAATTTTTTTTATATGGAAATTTATCCAAGATAATATTAGCTTGCAAAAATTTTAAAGACCATAGTCTTAAATCAATATTATCGGCAATATAATATCGTTTTTTTGAATGGAATATCGATAATATCGCGATATAAAACTGAAAAATAAATGAAAATGGTTGAGAAGTCATGCTCTTGCACACAGGGGGATTCGAACCCCTCTCTTTCCCATCCATCCACTGAGCCTTAACCAACACACTGCGGATGAGTCTGTTAAATAAGCTACAACGTGTAATATTTATAAGGTCTTTAAATTTTGCAAGCTAATATTATCTTGGATAAATTTTCATATAAAAAAAATTCGCAAAGGATAAATTTAGGCATATGTTTAATGTTATTTATTATTTATCATGGAGTTGTATTTTTTATATTATATTATGGAGTTATATTATTATTCACTATTGAGTTTTAATATTGTTCATTATATGTGACTAAGTTTTAACTTTAATAGGAATTCTTTCTAGTGGTGCTAAGTTACTCATATATATATATATATATATATATATATATATCTATATATATTAATATATATAATGTATATGTATATATTGTAGTAAATTATTATAACTAAAAATTATGGTGTGTTTAATATTTTTCATTAATTACTACATATTTTCTAAAGACACAGTGTTTGTCATGTCGCTACATAATCAACTTAAATCACTCAAACCCACCATGTCATGCATTTCATTCCAATTTTTTGTGATAAAAAATAGACAATTAACTAAATAAACATCTAAAGTTTCAATAAAATTTACAAGTTTTTCTCACAATTTCCGTGATTGTTATTAAATTTTTATCGATATCGATATTTCCATCTATATATCCGTATTTTTGGACCACTGATATTTATGAAACTCTCAATATTTTAGACCTTGAGATGCACAAGACGAAAGCTGTTTCAGTCCAGAAGGAATTGTGGACAAGGTTATACTTGTTGGCTATGGTTGCTGGCCAGGTGTGGAAGGTATCCGCAATCAAGCAACTGATTGAAGGGTCAGATTGGACTAAATTTCCAAAAAGTTCATCAACATGTGCAGGGAAGACATGCACCCTCAAGATATTGATCAAGATTCTGAGACCGGTTGAAGGCTAGTGGAAAACCATCACTTACTGTTCTGTAGCGAACGTCTAGACCAGACTTTCGCGCTGCAGCAAAGATGTCTTCTTGACCTTCACTGCCATTGGATTCGGATTTGGTTATCTGGTGGTGAATAATTTTGGTGTTGACAAAAGTGATGGTGAAACCATTTGAGGCAAGCTTCATGGCCAGATGGGTAAATGGGATAACATGGCCTTGGCGAGGGAGAGGCACCATGATTGCATGAGGCTTTGAATGCTTGTCCTCCATGGCTCCCTCTGTGTCTGTTTCTCTCTCTGTCTGTGAGTTTGTGATCTGTGTCTGGTTGGGGCTCTGTGTGCTTATACAAATACACACAAAGTTTTGTTTTCTTTCTTAGGATAAGGGGTGGTGGGGCAGATGTCTAATTTTCCACAAACTGTTTTTAAACTACAAACAAAACAGTGTCTTTCTAAACCAAGAAAATGAATCACACTTTGGATTCTTGTGGACAAAAATCAAAAAAATTCACTGACAATATTCTCAAAGTGGTAGAAAGACTTGTTATAATTTGGTTTTGTGCTAATTTAGAGGTTGCGCTAATGACAAAGAAATGAGGAAGCAGAACCACATAGTAGCAATGTGGAAGTCACACTCGTTTTTGAATTTCAGCCTTTACATCACCAATGAATTGAGATAAATTCTTTTGTGATGATCCATTTACAGCCAATGCATCCTCCAATGTTTGCTTAACCTTCTTGCTCTGCTTCTGCAATCCTTTACCCAATTTTCCACTCATCAGACGGTTGATCTTCTCTGCTACCTCCACCCTTGTGATGGGTTTCACCCTATCACAGAGATTTAATCCAATCCCCCAATCATCAACGACTAGTTTCCTATTGGTCACTTGATCAGTCCACAGAGGGAAGCATAGCATGGGAACACACACCACATACTTTCAAGTATGGAGTTCCATCCACAATGAGTTCAGAACCCTCTTGTTGTTGGATGTGAAAGCACCTCAATCTGAGAGCACCATAGCACCATCAACCCTCTATCTTTAATCTCATTCTCGAATCCAACGGGTAGGATATAGGTTTCATCATAACTTGTAGTATTAGGTCGAAGTACCCAGATGAAACTCACTTTACTAAGCAAGAGCCCATGAGCTATTTCTTCAATATCATTTTTAGTAACTAGAACATAGCTACCAAACGAAACGAACAAAACTGAACCATTAGGCTTGGTGTTGAGCCATTCTGTGCAGTCAAACTCTGACATCAGATTGGTATAGCCACGATACTTTTGGTGGGGTTATTGGGGGAAACAGGGCCAATTGCATATGTGGGTTGCTTCTCTTTCAAGGCTGAAAGGGTGTTTGATTCAAGTTCTTGTACTATGTTAGTCTGAAAAGTTGTATTGTCATTTCCTAGACTGTAGCATAGGTTGGGAATTAGTGTATGAATATTGTTTACTAGAAGTTTTGACACAACACATTCAACCCCGGATTTTCGAAGCATGTCCTGATTGATATGAGGAACTTGATTTCAGGTAAATCATGACATAATCATGAATTCATTATAGGATTCCTAGTTGGAGTTATCAAGTATTTTAATGTTAGCCTTATTTTTAATAGGATTAGATTTTATCTCTGAGATTACTTTCCTAGTTGAACTCTATTTTGATTTAAGTTAAAATATTATGTTTTCATCATCTCGGACTTGAAAAGTATGTTTCAATGAATATCCTATTTGGCTTCGTTGTTTACATGCTGATATACATCGTTTCATTGGATAACAATTGATTGTTGGAAAACCATCTTTTATAGTACAAAAGCTGACGAAATTATAATAGGAATCTAGAGAATCAAATATGATGAATGGCAAGAGATTGAGCACGTGGCTTTGTGCTCTTCTCTTGCAAAAAGGAGATTGTGGTATGTATAAGAATATGATGTGCTTCTTTGTTTGAGGTAGCTTTCCCACATTTTGTTTGAGCATCTAAAATTCCTAAAAAAGTTGCTGTGCATATATTTGAGATAAATCATCAATTGTTCCACGTTTACTTGGTGATTTATCAAACACTTTAATCATTCATATTGCATACATATGCATGTTGATGACTCATACGATTGAGGGCACCAAAACTGTTGTGATGTTTATCCTCCAGCGAGCTTGAAGCAATTGTGACTAGTATTGCGTTCAAAAGAAGGAGTGTCGAACATCATCCCGTGACAGAAGTTGAGTTACGAAGAAGTCGGTAAACATTATCTAGAATGTGTCTATGATAAGTGTGTGAGTACTTCTTGTAATCATCGTTCTATAGTGGATTTGTGTTGAACTGAGGATCTCGTGGATTTTCCCCAGAGGTGGGGTTTTACCACGTAAAATAATTCTTTGCGTGCTCTTTTATTTTATGTTCAGCACGTTTCAGGATTGATAAGCCATATTAAATTGGCTTATTCACCCCCTCTAAGCATTTTTAGTTCATCCTACAGGTATTTTCATACTGTGTTACACAAAAAAAATCTGCCCTTTGCACTTCATGGAATGCCTTGTGTAGGGCTCAGTGCATCGGTGTTGAATATCAGCTTCTTGGAGGTGTGACATCAAGTCCTTTGGTTCAATAGCCTGCACCCCCGGTATGTAATTGATGGTGTCCTCTCGATTATCTAATATCAACCCAAAAAATTGAGATTTGTAATAGGATGTTTTCTCTTGTCAGAATGTCAATGTGAAGTATCGATTAGTGAATTCTTTTAAAACTTGTGATTCTAATTGACTATCTAACAACATAACATGTAAGACATGAGAACAAGACCGCAATGTAAGAATGTAATGTAATCAAAGCTCAAGCGAATTTATGAAAGTTATCTTATTACATACCATGTGAACCATAATGACCATGTTCTCTGAGGAGGTCCAAGTGATAGTAGATGCTTAAGACTAGAGCTGGTTCAGTCCAGAAGGAAATATTGACAAGGTTGTATTTGTTGGCTATGGTTGCTGACCACAGGTGGAAGGTATCAGCAATCAAGCAAGTGACTGCGGGGTCAGATTGGACTAAATTTCCAACGAGTTCATCAACATGGGCAGGGAAGACATGCAATAGGCCCTCAACAGCTTAGTTATGGTTCTGAAATCGGTTGAAGGCTAGTGGAAAACCATCACTCACAGTCTTGTAGCTTATGTCTAGGCCGGATTTGCGCGCTGTGGCAAAGATGTCATCTTGATCTTCAGTGTCATTGGGTTGGGATTTGGTTATCTGGTGGTTAATGTGTTGGGTGTTGACAGAAGTGATGGTGAAACCGTGTGATGCAAGCTTCGTGGCCAGGGATATGTGGGAAAAGATGCCCTTGGAGAGGCATAGGCACCATGATAGCATGAGGCTGTGAATGCTTGTCCTCCATGGCTTTCTCTCTATGTGCATCTCTCTATGTCTGCGAGTATGTGGTCTTTTATCGGCACGAGAAAGAGGGCAAGTGCTGACATTACAAAAGCTAATAGACTGATAAAAGCGAAAGCACATCTTTTGCAATGTGTGGTCTGTATGTGCGGTCAGATGAGGTGAACTGCTTTTAGCACAAGGTGTGGGGCTAATGTTCCAAGTTCCCACAAACTATTTTTATAATTTAAACAAACAGTATCTTCTTTCATCAGAGACTAGAACACAGCTCAATAATATTGATTTAAAACATGATAATAGTCCTCAGATATGCCACATTCTTGTGTATTTTGGATTTCACATTGCTAATGAAGCGTTTTATGCTAATGATGATTTAATGACAATGAGATGATGAAGCAGAACCACAAGATTGTAGCAATGCGGAAGTCAGTTTCGTGTCTGAACTTTGGTCTTCACATCACTTAGGAATTGAAAGAAATTCTTCTGTGATGACCCATTTAAAGCCAATGCATCCTCCATTGTTTGCCTCACATTTTTTATCTCCTTCTGCAAACCATGGCCCAATTTTCCACTCATCAAATGGTTGATCTTCTCTGCCACCTCCACTCTTGTGATGGGTTTTACCCCATCACAAATCAGTCCAATGCCCCAATCATCAACTACTAGTTTCCTATTAGTGATTTGGTCAGTCCATAGAGGAAAACACAGCATGGGAACACCACACCACATACTTTCAAGTATGGAATTCCATCCACAATGCGTTAAGAACCCTCCTACTGCCGGATGTGAAAGCACCTTAATCTGAGAGCACCATGGCACTATCAACCCTCTGTCTTTAATCTCATCGTCAAATCCAACGGGTAGGATATTGGTTTCTTCATAACTTGTAGTGTCAGGGCGAAGTACCCAGATGAAGCTCACTTTACTACGCAAAAGTCCATGAGCTATTTCCTCAATCTTTTGTAGTAACTTGAGCATAACTACCAAATGAATAAAAAAAGAACCATGAGGCTTGGTTTTGAGCCATTGAGTACAGTCAAACTCAGACATCAGATTGGTAGCCACAATACTCTTAGTAGGTTTACTGGGGAAGACAGGGCCAATTGCATATGTGGGCTGCTTCTCGTGCAAGGCTGAAAGGGTCTCAGATTCAAGTTCTTGCACTGTATTAATCAAAATAAAATCTGCTCTTTTAACTTCATGGAATGCCTTGTATATGATTCTGAGCATTGGGGATGAAAATCAGCAGCTTGGAGATATGACATCAAGTCTTTTGGTTCAATTGCCTGCACACCCGGTATGTAATCAATGTTGTCCTCACGTTTATCTAATAGGTCAACCAAAAAAACACAGATATATGTAGTTATATAACTTTGCAAATGTTCTTGTCATCTGCTGTGAATCTTGTAGACTAAACATTCGAACAAGACTCCACGCGATCAGATGGTTTAAACTTTTGATTGACAATATGAGATTTATGTTGTCAAATTAACTAGAAACCATTCCATATGTAAGTTAAGCAAAAGTTTGGGAGATTTATGAGAGGGTGCATACCGTGAAAACCAAAATGACCATTTTGTCTGAGGAGGTCCAAGTGATAGTAGATGCTTAGGACTAACGCTGGTTCAGTCCAAAAGGAAACGTTGACAAGGTTGTACTTGTTGGCTATGGTTCCTGGCCAGGTGTGGAAGGTATCAGCAATAAAGCAAGTGATAGAGGGGTCAGATTGGACTAAATCTCCAACCAGTTCATCAACATGGGCAGGGTAGACATGTAAATGACCCTCAAGACATTGGTCAAGGTTCTGAAATCGGTTGAAGGATAGTGGAAAACCATCACTCACTGTTTTGTAGCGTATGTCCAGTCCGGAC
Source organism: Prunus yedoensis (assembly GCA_005406145.1). Taxonomy (NCBI): domain Eukaryota; kingdom Viridiplantae; phylum Streptophyta; class Magnoliopsida; order Rosales; family Rosaceae; genus Prunus; species Prunus yedoensis. The sequence continues at coordinate 47,661 of BJCG01001993.1, read as the reverse complement.
TTGCGCGCTGCGGCAAAGATGTCATCTTGTTCAATTTTGTTGTTGGGTTGGGATTTGGTTATCTGGTGGTGAATATCTTGAGTGTTGACAAAAGTGATGGTGAAACCATTTGAAGCAAGCTTCAGTGCCAGATTGGTAAATGGGATAACATGGCCTTGGAGAGGGAGAGGTACCAAGATTGCATGAGGCTTTGTGCATTTATTGTCCTCCTCCATGGCTCTGTTTCTGTGTCTGCTTGAGGAAGTAGGCAGGTTCTGAAATCACAAAAATCTGATATGTGGCCGGATGACTCCAATTCAGTCAAGTCAACTATTTTTAGCAGATAACGTAAAGTGGTGTGTTATCTTTTATTTCTATATGGTAAGACAATATTCCAAATTTCTTGTAACCTCTGGTTTGCTCAGATTCAACAAGTTGCCTCACCTCACGTTCTTTTTATTCTCTTTATTTGAATAAACAATTCAGTGAGAGACAAACTTGGACCGCTCTTTCACAAGGTTCACTAAGGCCTTCTTTAGTCATACGGCTAAATGTAGTCTAGGGTTATAAATTTAACCCTTCAAAATCTTAATTTTTTAAAGAATAGTGTAGTGCTAAATTTTTACATCTCTAGCCATGCAGGGCTATATTTTAGAGTCTTTTATATTTTATTATTTTGAGAAAAACTATAGTAGAATACTCATACATTCCACAATTATGTGTTGTTTAATTTAAAACTACTATTTAGAGACAATATTCCATATATGACACGTATTCGTTGGTAACATTTAAATAGGCTATTTTAAAAATAAATAAAAAATCCTAACAGCTAACTGACATCATCAATGACATCAACGCGCCTTTAATATTGGCAGTTGGATATGCATTTGTACAAGATGTTTCGTGCTCTTGCCTCACACTTGATAATTTCACTTCTTGAAAAGCACATGCATGGAGCCCACAAAAAAAATTTGGCCTAGGCCAAAGCCGGGCTACAATTGACCTGGTTGGAGGGCTAAAGGGCTAAATGTGACATGGCCGAATTTTTTTTAAGCACATGGCTAGAGATGAGTTTTGTATTATTTAGGACTATATTTAGGATGACTCATGGACGGAGAAACCAACAAGGCAACTACAAAACCCGACAAAGACAATCACACATGGATGATGGAACCCATCAAGATAACCCTTTTCATATGGTTCACTAACCAACATGACAAACTACAAAAGGAGCCCACCTCAGACCAAAAAATTACTTTAGTTAATTATTCTTATCCAAAAAATAAAAAGGACTGAACATGTGAAGTAGTAATCTTGGATTTCCTTCAGTTAATTCATTAGATAATTGACGCTGTCCTTGCGATTAACTAATGAATCAACCAATAAAAATATAAGCATGTAAATAGTATCAATAAGTTTATGCCGTCAGACTGTAAATCTAAACTAAAAATGTCGAACAATACTCAACATAATCAATGCTAAGGAGATTTGAATAGGGAGAGGTACCATGATTGCATGAGGCTTTGAATTGTCCAAGCCAAACTATGTTTTCGGTCCATGTAGGATGGGCAAAGTTTTATTTTGGTACATGTAATTTTAATTTTTGCAATTGTTGGAATGCACTCACAGTGTGGCCCTATTGAATTTAATTTTGATAATTAAATTACTTTGATGCTCCATTGAGTGTTTTGGGCTTTTTTAAGAAGTTTTGGGATTGGGTTCGTTTTAAAAATTAATGGCAGTTTTGTAATTTAAAAGAAGTTAAAAGTCTTTTTGTTATGTTGTAAATGGACTTTGGGTGTGTTTCTAAAGTTTATTTCATATAGGGTTTTTTTTAAATAATTTGGGCTCCTATATTTGGTATAGAGATTTTCTATTTAAACCCCACACTTCTCTTAGTTCACCCCATGTTCTAAGTTCACCCCATCTTTTAATTTAAATTTTCACAATTTCTAAGAAAACCCCACTATCTTCCCAAACTACCCTTAAATACACCCTAAACTAAAAAATAAGAAATAAAGAGATTTTCTATTTAAACCCCACAATTTTCTTTGTTCCTAGCAAAAAAAAACACAAACAAATAAAACCTCAAACCCGAAATTTAATACTTTCTAGAGAAAGAGAACAACTTTACCTCTCTCCGAGTAGAGGAGTTTGTCCTGATCTGATCCAATTTATACTTTACCATTGTCCTTATCCAATTTAAATACGATGTAGAGGAGTTTGTATTTTTTCTAAAACTTAATATAAAGAGTGGTGGGGTGTGTGTGTATAGATGTACTAGGGTTAATTATTAAGTTGGATGACTTTTTTTGTCTTTTTACACAATAACAAAACTTACAGTTTAATTATTTAAGTATTTGGGTGAACAAAGAGAAGTGCGGGATTTAAATAGAAAATCTCTTTGGTATAATAGTGAATCTCCCAATATTTTATGTGAGAACCTCTTCTTCAGCTCTGCTTTTCCAAGTTAATGAATATCACATCTTAAGAAATATTCGTTTGCCTTCTGCACTGTAGTTGTTGAGGAGCTGGAACAAACATGTTTGAGGGTTCGAAACAAACTGGCTTGTCAAATAACAGCGTCAAACTCAAACTGGCACCCAGATAGTGGTGGATTCAGAAATATTTCCCCGGTCGACATAAAAGTTACCGAGTTCACAACTTATTTTTGAACAGAAAATGCTCTTAAAAATTAAAATGCCAATATCATTCATGATTCATAGAAGAAACAACGTTGAGCTAAAATTGTCCACGGCAAGTTTTCATATTCTCTACTACCACAAATTGAATAGCCACAGGGATGCAATAATATAGACCATTATTAGCTCTACCTGATAGTTCTTAGTGATAACTAAATCTTACAAATTACAAACGACTGATGCACAAAAAAAAACCATCTACACTATGAATCAAATTGAGGACACTGAAATTTGTCATTGATCTGAAATAAATTGAAATTAACACACTATACATCTACCTACCACTCTTCCAATCAAAAGCCTTCACTTCGTTCTGAATCAAATGGCTGCCAATTTTTCTGCACCCGCCATCCTAGCAAACTCCACCCAACTCATCTCTCCTTCACCCACCAATGGAGCCAAGCAAGCATTGTCCATTTGATCTACCAACATGTTTGATGAAGCGAGGTGTCCATGAAATGAAAGAGCTTGGCTTTGTTAAAACTATGAAGTGATGTTCTTCAAGGTCCTCTGTCCCTTTCCATTGGAACACAAAATGCAAGCTTCGCTTCGATTGGGCATGAAAGACTAAAAGCAGCTCATAGTTGAAATTGTCATGAAATCAGAAAGAATAGACAGAAAACGAACAAACAAAACAAAATTGTATAAAGAACCACAGAATTTCACAAAATGAACAAACGACCGATTCCTACAAATTCTTAGACGCTGAAGACAAAGAAGGGAGCAAAAGCGAAATCCATTCCACAATATTTCTGCCACTCAAATTTAACCTCAAAGCATTTAAGAATTTCATCATGACAAAGGACATAAATTACAGTTTAGAACAAGTGATAATCTTAACTAAACTGAATTAAGATAAAGAAAAATAGATTACAACGGTTGAATCCATAAAAAGCACTTGCTGCGCCACCAAGAACAGAGCCAATTTGTAACATGACACAATCACCCCCCACACAAGATCAGTCCAAATTTCACTCACAAACTAAATTTAATCTCAAACCACATATATAGATACAAGCGAGGTAAAAAACAACCCGACTACACATTGTTCATCCAAAAAACAATATCTGAGATCTGAATTTGATTCCAGCATAAAAAAAATGGAGCATTTTCATAGCGACAAAGAGAAGAAACCCTGAAAAGAAAAAATATTCAGCTCTACAAGCAAATGCTGCTGAAGTACCAAAAGAATTTGATGCACAAACCACCAAAAACACTAACCAAAAACACAGACACACAAAACAAGTAAAACAAAGAGGATTAATTTGGATGGGGGTAAGCCCGCTTAGCCATCACTGCCCCAAGAAGGGGGCTCTGACTGCGGGCAGTCTTCACCGCAGTGGAAAGAGAAGACACCAGCGAGTGACTGCTGAGCTGAGCCGCCAGCAGCCCTAAAAACCTAAACCCTAAGCAGGGTAGAGGGCAAGGGAGGGTGGCTCAAGCCTCAAGCACTCTGTTATGCCCTCTCTCCCTCTCTGCTCAGATAAGATCAAGTAGTTTGGTCTCTAGGGTTTCTCTCCTCCCTTTTATGCTCGCCCAAAACCCACACACGTGTGTTATTATTCCACTTTAGATCTGCTGTGCCCAGTTTTTTTTTTTTTTTTTTGAAATGAAAATAATGTAGACGTGGGTAGGCCAGATTGTCAAAGGTAATGAGTTGGTTCTTTGGCACTCAAGTTCGAGTCTCCTTTTCATAAATTAGATTAATTAAAAATAGTCTAGATTATAGCTTAGACCATCTCCAATAGAGAGCAACTGTTTTTTTTAAAGTGTCATTTGCTAATTTATGTGGCACTTTCATACTAAAATTCGCTACATCGGAACTTTGTCTCTCCAACTTGTCTTTCAAATATGTTGGGATGAATAATTAAACAATAATTTTGACAAAAATAATTAAATAGTAGTTTTGATTAAATATTTTGCCATAGGTAACTCACTTGTTAAACACATGAGTTGCTACTTTTTTAAATTTGCTACATGGGTTGCTACTTTCATTGGAGGAGAGAAACTCTCGTGCAATGGGGATAACAATTTTTCCTATTCCAGGTCAATAACACAATGACACGTAGGATAATTTTTCCATGTGTCATTTTGTTATTGGTCAAGGATAGCAAAACAATACTATCCCTGTTATAGGTAAATTTTTTGCAATTAGAGGGGCTTGTATCATATCTGGCTTATCAATCATATCACCATTGCTGCCCAATATACTAATTCCTTTGAAAATGCTCTTAGATTTTAAAAAATAATGAAAATAATGAAAACATACCATTATTGGATTCAATCTTTACAACGTTTTTGTTTTGGAATTTTTTTTAGAAGAAAATTTCATTCATAAACCATGACAAACTGCAGGGTAGGAAAGAGTACCACACATGACATGGACTAACACGAGAGTCCGACCCAGACCACTTTTGACCACTACAAAAACCATAAGAAAAAAATCTACTAAAACACCAACACAGTAAATTCATAGGAGAGAATCGCAAAGCATCCCAACTTTCAAAAAACCCTTCTATGACAACTCATTGTCCATTGAACAGCACAAGAACTGCATAGCACACTAAAGGTCAAAGACATGAGAGAGCACATGAAGGAAGAACACGGAGACGATAGTAAAGAGGAACCCCAGAGAAGAACATCAACTCAACTTAGAGCCTGACAAAGAAAACCTCTATGGCCAAGCATAATTCTTCGAACGGCGCAGAGATGAGAAAATCTACAAAGGATCAACACAACATAATGAAAAACAAAACGACAAACAAAACAGGAGACCGAACAAAGAAACCCCTCAGAGGGCACACCACCACATCCTAACAACTATCACCTATGAAGTAAGGACACAGATACGGATACAACGATAGATATGACATGACATGGGGATACGGCAAATCTCCAAAAACTAGAATACGATACATCATGACTATTGCAATTAAAAAATATATTAAAATATAATAATATATATAATTTAAAACATATTTTAAATAACATAAAATTCAAATTCATCAACCAAATTCAAATTTAAACTCTAGAAAAAATGAAAAACAGAAATCTTAATCAACTACAATATTTGTCATATCTTCCTCAGTAAATAAAGCAACCTCCAATGATGGTTCATCAAAAGAAAGGTTAGCAATTTCAAGTATCCCAACACCTTCTTCACCCAGCTATCAAATCCATCTCCTTCAACATCCCACATTTGAGTAGCACCTTCTTTGTAACTTGGGCTTTTCCTTGATAAAAGACGATTATGCACAAATACCAAGTATTTAGCTATTTGGGGGTTAACTTGTTTCTCTCTTAAAGAGTGAATGATATGTACTTCAATTTCTTTCACAACATGAGGAGGAACAAGGTTGTCCAAGTAGCTTCAAAGCTATGGATTGGAGAGTTTGTGTCACGCCCCGATTCGAGAATAAAAAATATGGTATGGTACTAATGACTCATACCATAATTCGGGAATATTTTTTTCTCGAATCGGATGGTGACAATTGGTGTTAAAGCTCCATGAACAATCCACCCAATTGGTTCCATGTGAAACCTATCATTCATAGCATCAATAGCTCAAAAGTCATCTAAGCACATTGAAAAAGAGGCATACTCCACATTGATATCTCTTCTAGCCCAGTCATCCGAAAAGTATTTCTCAGGACACTTTTTTTTCTCCATTGTAATCTCGGCGTCTTGGTGTGGAGCAACATGGCTAGGATCCTCTTGTAGCCATTCTAGACTATAAAACCTAAAAGTAAGGTATGATATCATTTTATAAAACTATCACAATATGAAAAGTAAATTTTAAATACTTTGAAAAGAAAGAAGCACATAATACTTACCTAGGATTTAAAGAATGTGCCAAACAATAGAGTGGCGTGCTATTCTTGGTCCATCACTCCACTAAAATGTGATACACCACATCAAAGAAGTCGTTTTGTTCATGTAGTTGCTTGTGCTCTTTCCTGTAGATAGTTGCCTTCACCTTCTCTATCATCATAAACCAAGTGAAGAGAAGGTTTATATGTGTCAGCCATCCTAATCATCTCATATATAGAAGCCGTAAAGGAAAGTATATAATCAATCTCATCCCAAAAGTATTCATCCAATATATTTTCCTTCACTGCTCTTGCTTTGCCAACATCATCCTCTTTATATAAAGACCAGTTTGGACTAATCACCATTTGTTGTAGACCTTCCTTTACTTTCTTAAATCTTCTAATCATCACAAGTGTAAAGGCAAACCTTGTTTCAACAATAGAGAGCATCTTCAATTTGCTGTGGTCCTTATACATAGCCAATCTCATATTATGGTTCACAATAGGGGTGGGCATTGAGACTAGAGAACCGAGACACCGAACCACACCATATGGAAAAAAAAGGAAAAATTGTAAAAAGTCAACAAATCGACACTGAACTAGACTGGAACGATTCAAATCCAACTACAACAATGTCTGAAATCCAACTACATTTATCATACCATCATCATTTTATTTTGGTGAACATAAGCTCTTCAAAGCAAGATTGTGAGTTTCAACCACACATGGTGTCCAAAAGATATTGGGATAACCAACCTCAACAAGTAATCTAGCAACTCTACATACTGGTGCATTGTTAGTGATTACTTGAACCACATTTTGATAACCAATTTCCTTAATGGAGTTGATAAGAAAGTTGGCAATACAATATTTCCTCGTACTCTCTGTCACAATTAATTCCCTTCAAGAACATAGGCTCGCTCTCACAAGTTGCCATAATATTAATAAGTGGTCTTCTTTGCGAATCTATCCACCCATACAACACACACACTTACACCTTTAATGCTTCATGTACCCTTGATTGGTTGTAAACACTGCTCAATGTGGCTCTTCTCTTGTTGCAAAAAAGTAGTTTTTAGCGCATTGCAATTTGGTGGACCATATCCTGGAAGCGCAGAAGCACGAAAATAGGAGCTTCGATAATGTGAATTCCTTGCAATATGGAAGGACAATACACCTGTATAAAACATCCTTGCAACTTCAACATCACGTTGTTCTCTAGCTTCCTTTTAAAAAGCTCTATCAAGGGGCCCATTCATTCCATTTCTCTTCTTTGCTCAACATTAGATATAGAAGAACAAAATAAAGAACCGGTATTAGGCAAAGACACTTGTCTTAGAGCTACACTTTTCAACTGGTATTCACATTCTCTCACAAGTTTTTCATTTCAACAAAATTCAATCAATAACCTTTTTGCAAGGTGCAATCCTATTTCCTGACATTTTCAACCAATGAAACTTGACTCTAGAGTAAGAGCCTTTGTAAGTTTTATGACAATATAATTGCATTCAAACATAGTATTTCCTCTGCATTTTCCTAATTTTTCAAGCTTTTAACATACTTCCATGATGAAGAATGATCATCTACCTTGATTTCAGTATTCTTTAGGATTAACATTAGCACTTGCATTATTATTCGAATGACTCATGTTCTTGAGCATAAAGAGATTTCAACATATTGAATATAATATTATTAAATTGCCTAAAAACAACTTTTTTTTTTCTAAACAAAAGTGCTCTTCACATGTAGTGGGGGCAGTTCTTTTCATTGACTTGCTGTTTTTTGCAAGTTCTTATGTATATATATTTTGGTTATGATATTATTATTTTTTTATTATAATATTATTACTACTGGGGTGAGACCATGAGAGTATTTTAAACAAAAGGATAAGACTAGAATAGATAAGCTTGAGAAAAAAAAATAAAGAACATACCCGATTAAGAAAAACCAGAAAATTCACGAACAATCCAGCCACGGCCACACCAGAAGATTAGATTTAAGAACAAAAATATATGAGATATTTGAATTAAGGTATGGATGAAGAAGAAGAATTGATGAGTGGGCGCACTGGGCCTTCTTTATTTATATAGAAGGAAGAATATTTGAATAACCACAAAAAAGAAGAAGTGCTGAGACTTTTTCATGTTTCAAAACACGTAAGACAAACCTTTCTTGTTCTTTAAGACTTCAAATTTGTGTCAATTTTTAAATTTTCCCTCTTAAAGCCAAAATTTAGACCAAAACCGTATCCTAAAAATCAAATACTCGTATATGATATTCATATGCATGTATAACTTTTGTTGTTACATGTATCTTTGACTCTAAGACGTATCCGCACGTGTCCAGCGTTATCATATCCCCCACATATCTGATACGTGATACCATCTCAACCAGTGTATCTATGCTTCTTAGACTACCACCAGCTTCATTGCTGCTGACACCGTCAAAAGATAGACAAAACATCAGCCACTAGGTATTACAACTTTCCCGAAGAGAGACCCAATCCAGAGTCACTATTGTCTTCGCCGCCAAGACAGAGACAACACCATCCACCTAGAACACTGCAAAAACAACCAAAAAAAACAAATACACAAACAAACCTAGATCCAACAGATCTAGGCTAAAAACCCAAGATCCAAGTAGATCTGGGAGGGGGAATGGGAGGAGAAAAGGAAGGAAAGAGGGCCACAAGAGCCCCCAGGAAAGTGGAAAGAGAGGGAGACAGAATGACAAGGTAGGAAAAAGATAGAAGAAGAGGAATGGGAGAGGAGGAGAGAAAATGAGAAGAAGACGGAAGGGAAGAAGGGCAGGGCCACCTCCCCTAGCTTAGGAAGGGTTAATTGTCGGCAAGGAGAACTTGTTAACCGGTTCTCAAGGTAATATAGATTTCCTACTACTTTAAAAAATGATAATTAATATTTTAATTGTTCAAAAAATATCCGAAAAAGTTTCTATAAAATTCTAACTTCAAGACAATCCTTTAATTTATTATTTCTTAAATGTGGAGAAATTATTATACAACACTCAAATACTATCATATGGTATAGCTTATTTACGTGTTATAATATAATAAACGATAAAGTTAAGATATTCCACTTTTAGGGCGTACAACGTGGATGAGTTATACTATGTGATCAATGGCGGAAACCAAGAATTTTGGTATGAGTTAAACACATATTGCCAAACATCCTAGTGAAGTAGAACCCTACGCTCTTTGAGTTTCTCAAAATCAGTGATTATTGAATATGAATCAATATCCATAGAAAGTTCTTTCTCAATGTAGACAATAAGGGAATCTGTCAAATACTTATCCTCCATCTTGTTGTGAAGTACAATTTTAATATGTTCATAGCTGAAAATGCTCGTTCTTTAGTCGCCATAGAAACTGGAAGACTTAACACTAAACGAATCAACCTATCAATCAAATAATATATCTGTGCTCTGTTTGTTTGAGTTAATCGTTGACATAGTTCAAAAAGAGTAGACATATTTTGAAAGATATCAAGATGTACTTTAGACTCAAAAAGTTCTAGCTGATACCTCAATAAACGTAAGTCTTTAGAAGTGAAATCTCCATAATAAAATTTCTAAGCAAGCTTGCAAATATCATCAATTTGAAATGCTTTAAAATCATTGCTATGGTCCAAAGCAGAGCTAAGAGTAAGAAGTTCTATTGTTCCTTCACTAAATCTAGTATTTAACTCTTCCAATTGATAATGTATGGTATCATTGAATAAATCAACCCAGTAGTGATGTTCAATTGTAATATCATCACATTGTTGACAAGAACGACGTGTACCAATGTTGTAAAGAGCATTCATATTTGACATATCAATGTCATGTTTTTTGCAAAATGATTCCACTTCCTCAAATAAAATATCCCAACCATCTAATCTTAATTTCTTAAGAACATCTTTTGTACTACGAACTAAATTCATAGTAGTCAAGATATCTTGAGATTTATTTTGTAATGCTCGGCAAAGGCCATCAGTAACTCCCATCATTTTTTTCCAACAAATGCAAGACAAATATGAACTCAAAAGATGTCATCGCTTTGAAAGTACCAGTAGCTTCCTCGCGTATAGAGTTAGTGGCTTCATCCTTAATTAAGGTCTCAACCATTGAACAAGATGCATTACACATATCTATCAAGTTCGAAACAGAATCATAATGAGAACCCCAATGAGTAGCTTCAGGCCGATGCAAGGTACCAATTTGATTAGCCCCTCTACTTGTCTCACGTTCACCAATATCCAGCATATGTGCAATATCAGTTGCTTGAGTAGATTGTAACTCACCATGGTGCTTAGGAGAAGCAGTAATAAGATTGATAATGGAATTCAAGGTTGAAAAGAATAGCCAAATAGGAGCCACATCTTTTGCTGCTGCAACTAATGCTAATTGTAGTCTGTGAGCAAACCAATGTACATAATATGTATAAGGGCAATCTCTAAGAAATAATGCTTGTCATCCATTCCATGCACCTTGCATATTGCTAGCACCGTCATATCCTTGACCTTGCATTTTATCAATTTGGAGATCACAATTAATTAGGACTCGAGATATCTCTTTTTAAGTGTTGAAGAACTAGTGTCTTCAACCCTCACAATCTAAAAAAAAAAACGTTCTCGTTGAAAACCATCCTTATAAAAAAAAATTAAAACAAAGACCATTTGTTCTCTGTTAGATGCATCTTTTGCTTCATCAACAAGAATACAATAAGTCGATTCCTCAACTTTCTCATAAATTTTAGTTCTCACTTTGTCAGCGAGAATATGCAAAATCTCCTTTTGAATCAATGGTAAGGTATATTTAGCATTTCTTGGGGCATTCTCTAAAACAACTTCAGCAACTTTATCATTCCAGTGCGCTGTATGTTTTATCAATTCAATGAAATTTCCTCGATTCATTGAGTCTATAGATTCATCATGACCTCTAAAAGTACATGCTTGAAATGTAAGCCACCGAACACTCTCAATTGTTGCCTTTAGCCGTAACCGATTCTTCCAAATTTGCTTTTTTAGTTTTTTGTGAATAACTTTCTCATTATATTAAGATGATTTCATTAAATCATCAGCACATCTTACACAAGTGTTACGTGGTGAAGATTGGCCTCCAACATGTTGCAAAAATGCACATTTCTTTCCATCATTCACTCTTTTCCAATTATTGAACCCATTAGTAATTAGTGAAGACCCATTTGCTGGATTCTTTTCAAACACAAAGCATGGTAAACAATATGTCTTATCTGTTGTAGGAAAATACTCTAACCATGAAAATTGTGAGAACCTAGAATATTGAAATCGACGTCTTTGTTGCTTGAACAAAGTCGTTGGATACTCAAAAAGTTTAGGTTGATAAGGCCCTAGTTTGATATAAGCCCTTCAAATCTCATCACACTAATTAATGAGGTGTTCACAAATTGGAATACGTTTCCCTGGATCTCATTCTAAAGAACTAGTGTCAAACTGAATTGAAGTATCAACATTAGATGCAGAAGGTGTATTCTCAATATCAACGTTAGATGCATAAGGTGTATTCTCAGTGTCAACAATAGATGCAGAAGATGTATTCTTAGTATCAACATTAGATGCATAAGATGTATTCTCAGTGTCAACAATAGATGCAAAAGATGTATTCTCAGTATCAACATTAGATGTAGAAGGTGTATTCTCATTATCATTAGCACTTTTTCTAAAGAATGAATGAATAGTCGTTCCCCTCTTCGCCGGTCTATTATCATCATGTACCATTATATCCTAACAAAAAAATATCATCCACCAACAATCATATATATATTCTTACAGTGAAAACCAAAAATACATATATACTAAATAAATATATAAACAATAACAACTTAATTACTCTGTGAAATAGAACATTTATCAATTGAAATCTTACATATATAATTATTGTTGTCTCTTTTCTTGTTGCTCTAAGAATCCCCAAAATTTAACGCTCAAACCTTAAAAATCTTACAATAACAATTCAAATTTAGAATTAAATAAGAAGAAATAGATAAACATACCAATATTGAAGAACCCAATGATTTTGAAAATAAAGATGTTTTAGTGTACTTTTCCCTTTTATTTTGTTTCGAAGCCCTCTTCTTTTTGGGGTTTACTGTTGCTGTGGTGTTTTTTGACTATTTCGAAACCCTCTTATTTTTTTGGGGTTTAATGATATGCTAATATTTTAATGTTGTTGTCCTAATTGAAGAACCCACCAAACAAGAGCAGCATGTGGGCTGAGAAAAAAAATACATATTTAATAATCATTTCCTCTCTTTTTTTAATCTTGTTGAAAATGTGCTTTTGTCTGGCCTTATTCCTTTATGTGGGCTGAGAAAAAACAAAGTGTTGTGCGGTGCTAAAGGGCTAATATTTCATTATTATATATTTGTTTATACATTGAAGCTTAAGTTGAAAACTTAGCCCCTGGCTACAGCCCACTCAAGCCTCTTATTAGTTCCACCTTAGTATGTGATCATATTCCAATGCCACACAATAATTACTTCTAAAGATGTCATATTATTATATATAAAAATATATATGTATTCTAGCTTATTCTAAAAATAACTTGAGACAAATGCCTTATAATTAAAAATTTAATTACTTCTTCTAAAGATGACATATTATTACATCAATAATATATGTATTCAAGTTTATTATAAAAATAACTTGAGACAAATTTCTTATAACTAAAAATATATATGATTTCTTGAAGATGACTCATAGTATATTCAAAATATGCTTTTAAAACTTATTTCCATGCCTAAAGAAACAATTTAATACACTGTCTTCCCCATATTCATTTCCCATAAAAAATTGCCTTCTAATCTCGTCTAGTTTCTGATTTCAGTTCCCATCAATGAAAGACTATTAAATAAGAATATCCACTAAATAATAAAATAACATATATTGCACTTCATATTCATAATCAATATATAATACATAAATATAGTATTTACATATAATATACACAATTTCAACTAAAATACTAAATGGGGTGATGAAAGGGAAGAAAGTGGTTGAGTTAGCAATCCCCTAACTTCCAATGTACATTCTGCGCTCTTGAATGTAAGCTTCAACATAGTTGGATTTGAGTGATTTAGATCCTAAACCAAATCAAACAATTCTATTGCGTCTATTAGTTGGTGTCTCTATTATTACCATTGACAGGAAATTGTGGATTTAGAGAGGTAAAATAATAAGATCATCTTTCAAGCAAACACAAGGGTTTACTATAATAAATTGTATTACAATGTTTTGGACATTAGGGTAGCTTACCTTCGTAAAGTAGATCCTTGAACTTGTAAAATACAAGATTTGGGTAGTAATTTTATCAAGTTTTTCAGGCAGATTACAACGTTATGGTTCACCCTAATCCATAATTTTCTAATCACCTATTTGCATTGATAGGGATCCACAATATAATAAATTGGTAGGGGTGGACCTTAGGGATCTAAAAATTGGTTCGTATTCTATCAAACACGAAGGTTTACATGATTAAGGACTAGTATTCCAATGCTTTGGTTACTACGGTACCATATCATAAAGTATATCCTTGAACTCGTAAATTACTAGATTTAGGTAGCAATTTTTCAAGGCTTTGCATTGGGATTACAACGTTAGGGTTCACAAAATCTATAATGTTGTAAATCTTCACTTTACTTGGATGTGGATCCACTTTATAAGATATTGGTAAGTGTGGGCCTTGAGAATGTAAGTTGTGATCCTTATTCTAGTAAACACAAGGGTTTACAAGATTAAGGACCCGTGTTATAATTTTTTTGGATATGAGAATATCATGACATTATAAAAAGGATCCCTAAACTTATAAGTTACAAGATTTACAAGTTTTTCCTCCATAATTACAACATTAGGATCCACCTAATTCACAATGTTTGTAAATCCTTTTTTTTACGACGATATGGATGTTAGAAGTATGCCTTGAAAGCGAATCATTGGATGAAATCTTTCATGAAAAGTTCGTTCAAACCAAACATCTATGTTAACACTAAAGGGGAAGTATGTCAACTCAGGTAATGCTCCAAACGATGACCGTTAACCTATTTGACAAGTCCATGGATTCGTGAGATAAGGAAAGTGATCTAAAGAGGTTAGATGGGAAGGGACATTTCCTATAACTCATACCCAAAATGTTCCTGGTCATAAGATCGTTCAATTGGGCATTGACGAACCGCAAAGATCGGTACGCACTATATTTGCTCAATTGGGAGGATGGTTGGTCTTGAGTCATTCGTGTATTAACACTAAGATAAATGTGTAAGTGCTCGCTAGAGAATGAGTTCATTGAACGCGATCAAACTATAAATCTTGTATGGAAGTTTTACTTACATGTCAAACTATATGCCATCGGTTGCAATAACACAAGGTTAATCCTTAGACCTGAGGCACCATGGTCGCCTTATGGATATGCGTAGTTGATCTCTGACTGTATCATAAGGTTGAGCTCATCCTAGGCTCAACTCAAGGTAACATCGGATCTTTGACAAGTCCATAAAGGCAAGTGAGTATACGACAAGGGATCTCAACTTCCAGTATAGGCAGAGAATGTTCTATGATGTGATTCGAGAATCTCTAGTTTGAGTCAGAGCTTAATAAAGAAAGAGTTTCCAATTGTGCTCAAATCAAATCATATATTCAAGAAAGATCACTTTAGGGATTTGACATGACATTATGTATTATATTAACGAGATCAAGAACATTGATAAAAAAGAAGGATCAAATTGTGTTTCAATTACAACTAAATAGGTTCTCCTAATATATTCTATATTAGCTTGGGTAGACGTGACATGTTGCTAGACGTCACTCACTGTTTGTGGAAGTCCTGAGGACATTCCGTAACTGGGTCCTCATCAAAGGGATAATTAAAAGGAGTTTTAATTCACAGTCGATAAAGAAAGAATTCGAGATTGCCTACAGTCTCGCTAATTAGAACACAATCGATCACACCCATAAGTTTGTAATTTGGATAATAATGGAAGATGACGAAATCAACGATTACGTCAATTAATTAGATTAATTGATTAAAGAGAAAATTAATTAAATAGGTAATTAATTATGTTGCAATAAAATGGGCCTTGAGATGGTTTGAGAAACTAAAGGCCAATGGGTTTTAGCAAACTAGGCTTTAGAACAATGAAGTGGGATAAGTTGGACCAAGAGGCCCAAGTGGACCACATCCCCTAGTGTCATCCGTAGTGAAAAGGAGAAAGCCTTAGGGTTCTCTCATGTGCTTTTATAAAAGCACATTTTTACCTCATTTCTCCTTAGGGTTTTGAGTTTGCAAAGAGGTAAAGAGAAAGTGAGAGTGAGCATCAAATCTCTCACATCCAAGCTAAAACATGTCCATCAAAGAGGTATTGCTAGCACCATTTTTGTTTCGTCATCCATTCCAAAAGAATAGCTTGGTGTGGAGTCTTTGGCGGTCACTATTTTGTGACTTGGAGAAAAAGAAGAAAGTGGATTCTACCACCATCCTTTTGGTGGAATACTTAGGTCGGTCTCAAGTTGCGCTACAAGGGTGAGTTCCCCCCTATCTTTCTCTCCTCACTTTCTTGCAAAGTAGTTAATGTAGCACATCAACCTTCTTGAGGTTTCTTGCAAAGTTTTCTTGTAACATTGTGTTTGTCGATTAATTTATTGATCACAAATATATTTTCTAATGCTTTTCAATTTGTGTAATGTTTTATTTTTTTTGGGTGTAAGGATGATCTTTGAATGAAGGCTTAAAACATAGATGGCTTGGATTGTTGAAGTAATATTTGTAGTGAACCTTATAAGGTGTCTGTCAAAAATAGTTATTTAAGAAATCCATCGATAGGGGATTGATATAGTCAATATTTTAATTCTATAATATAAAAAAAAATTGAAAAAACGAAAAAGAAAATCAATTGGCACCGTGTGCTAATGGGCTAGTATATAGTTAATCATTAAGTAATAATTAACTTAGTAGTGCTAAATCTTGGACGTTTGAAAGCAAATTCTCCCACATCGGAGGAAACAAATAGTTTTACATGCTTTATAAGCATAAAATTTTGCACCAATTAAATAAGATTGGTGGGCTGATGGGCTTGGTAGTGAAGGCTATATATAGTTGGCTTGATTAATAATATTTAAGCAATCAAGACTTGGGCCTTGGGCTCTGGAAGATTACTAAAGACACCCAGATCGAAAATAAAATAATATATTTTTATTTCGTTTTATGGGTTTCTTATAGTAGAAGTTAAATTCAAACTAGAATCTTATCTTTTCGTTTGAATTTGAACATGTATAACTGATACTAACTGCTTTTTTGAAGGGGTGCAATTGTGTTATAAAACTACAAGTCCTAAGCCATCATAATCATCCTTTTTTTCGAACTATTTCATATTGCTTTATAAAACTGCATATTGTATTGGAGAAGGAAACACATCAACGTTCGCCAGAGTTCAAGGATCCGATGCTGGATCTTCGAGTTATAGATAGTTGAATCATGGGAGATAGACGCCTATTGAACTTCAAGCACTGAGAAGGGGCGAAATTTTATCTTTAGGACATTGCAAATCCGTAAGTCTCTATCTTCTTTAAAAGTCAGTTTTCTGCACTTAGTTTCTATCTACATATTTATGCAGTTTGTATTATTAATTTCTGTATAAACCTATTGCTTCGTGTATTAATATAATGATATAATATTATAAGTCATTTACTGATTTTTCCTAACACTAGAAACAACGTATTTGCAATTATTCATAACAATTAAGATGCAATACTTTCAAAAAGTAGGAACTTGTAATGAAAAAAAAAATTATGATATATAAATGTTATTGGCCAATATTGAAGTATTACTATTATGTTTAAGAGAAATCTCTCCTTTTGAGTTAATTTATGAGAAAATCCATTACTTCCCTATTAAATTAAGTAATTTTCTTCTTCTTCTTCTTTTTTTTTCTTAAATATGAAAGAATTCAATTAAAAATGTTAAATTTTCAAATAGTTCGAATCCAAGTAAAATGTTTGAAAAGACCATTTCTATCCGAAGGTACAGAGACAAAACCTTTAGGGTAGAAAAGTTAAGAAGTGGTGTCCACGTAGGAAATGACGTGTGACCACGTCAAATTGATGCCATCGCTTCCATAACACGCAACTTTTTCTACATCCTTACTCATTCCTCCACTTTTTGCGTTGTGACAACTTGACATATTAGGCTTAACTTAACCACGGTTACCTTGGTATCTAATCATATCACACAATTCACCCCCTATGAAGTAGCTTCTTTTGCAGAAAAGGACTTGTGTGAATATGGTGCATTCTCGAGGGTCTTGTGCTGTGACACCACTTCAAGACGTCCGTGAGTGAATTCATATGATTTCAATACAACATGACTAAATTATTAAATGGGTTGACCCAACCCAAGCCAATCAAACCCAATCCGAATTATTTAGTCATACACCCATTCTTAGCACTAAAATTATAAATAAACTCTATACTATTTAATTTCTATAAATAAACCCAAAAAATGATAACTGACCCTATTAAATTTAATTTTGATTATTAAATTACTTAGATGCCCTATTGAGTGTTTTAGACTTTTTTTATAAGGTTTTGAGGTTGGGTTTGTTTTAAGAAATCAGTGGCAGTTTGTAATTTAAAAAAAGTTTAAAGTTTTTTTATTATGTTGTAAATAGGTTTTAAATGTGTTTCTAAAGTCCATTTCATATATGATTTTTTTTTTTTATAATTTGAGTTTTTATATTGGGTATGATAGTGAATCTCCTATTAATTATTTGATGTTGTTTTCTAGTCTTGAAATCAACCAGATGGTGCCAAAGACTATGTAGCCAAGTAGCTACAGAGGGGCAGGTTGATTGGGGTCATAGAATTGCGTGATGAAGCCAAATTGGCTTCTCGAGAACCTCAAGAATCCACCATATCCCTCTCCTTTTCTTTCTCTTTCTTCTCTCATATCAGAGCAGGCGCCGCAATTGATGATATAATGTTGTCCGGTCCCTCTCAAACTATCGTCACTCCTTACCCTTGCACCAGTTGCTTTGCGGCCCCAACTGACCCACACAACCCATCAAAGCATCAACTTATTAATTAGGCTTTATCTAATTCACCATCACTAATTAATCTCATCATCTTCATCTCCATCTCGTTTTATCCGCATCACCTTATCTACATGCCATTATGAACCTCACTAACCTCATAATAACGTAGAATTTTATAATAATTATCTAAAAAGGATGGTTATCTACATCTTATTTTACCAATCTTTTTACGGTTTCTTTATATTTGGAATAACTTGCAGAGATTATTTGGGTCTTCTGTGTTGTTTTATACTTCTCTTTTGTGATAGTTTTCTTTGTATTGTTATGATTGTTTTGAATTTATAATCTTAGTTTGGATGCCTAAGCCTTAATGCCAACAAGTTTACCTTGCCCTAGATTGAAAGTGATGAATTTGTTATAGCGTGTGTGCCATGCCATGTTTGAATTTTGGGATGTTGATGCCAAAGTCGTTTCGGATTTGTTTTAAGTACTAATCAATCTTGGCCAAACTTGATTAATTAATAATGTTGAATAAGCTAACACTCACCAGCCAATATACTAATGGCATTGTACACATGAAAATTCCCTTAGCAAAACCAAGAAAAAAATGCCTTTAACGCAAAAAATAATTAAGATATTTTTATACAATACCATTTAAATATGTGTTGTCATGTTGATATTATTCATTAATACTTGCACTAGTTGAGCATGCCACTTTTGATTTCAGGTCAAATAGAAAGCAACTCTAATCTATTAATATCATCTTACATTAATGTCAAGTTGAAAATTATATTTTAAAATGAAAATGAAAGTTGGAGCTTTCCATTTTTGTCTTTTAACTAAACTGAAACTATCCACGATAATAATCAAATGGTTAAACGATTTTCGATTCGGCTAATTTATTTTTATAAAGATGTTGAAAAATGATGATTTCGAAAAAATAATTGTTCTGATCATGAGAGGACGATTGTGGTGTGAATCCAAACTAGTATTATTAACTTACTAACGCTTGGACACTCTTAATTCAGGTTTGAACTGAAAGAAATATCTAAAATGGCGTAAGGATGCCAAATTCCTTGATGTTGATTTTTGTTTTCAGAAAAAAAAACAAAAAACAAAAAACAAAAAACAATAACATCAACGGTCCATATTAATGGACTGGTACCAAATGTGATAACGAAAAAACACTAATTCAGTGCCCTAGCAATTTTCGCTGAGGTTGAGGTGGCAGTGAAACGGCGAGTCACAACAGTGCAAACGACAAAACGCATGAAAATCCAAAATTTACTAACGGGAGCACATAACAGTCAACCTAATCTAGCAAATCGAAGACAGCCACGTGTAAAGCCCCGGCTCCTCAACAGACAACTGCCCGTCACTAAATACAATGCACAAAAACGTGTCATGTCGTCATTGGGAGCCCACATGGAATAAAGGTATCTTTGAAGTTGACGAGGCAGAAACGATTAATTTATGAAGAAAACGCGGTTATAGAGAGAAAACCGGATGCTTAAGCCAGAGATTGCCACTGGCTTGAGGCTTATATAAGCAGAGAACAAGTGACCCAAGGAAGCACAAGAGAGCCAAAAACACCAAAGTGAGGCCACACAAACAAAAAGAGTGATAGAGAGAGAGTGAGAGCATTTCTGCAACTGTGTTTGATAATTTTGATTGTTCTTCAACTCCTTCCCCTTTCTCCTTGAACCCCTCTTCTCTGAATCCCTTTCTGTCATCGTCTGTTTTTCGAAAGAATACATTTTGGGGCTTGTTTTTTGGAATCTTAATTGGAAATTACATCAATTGTGATAAAACAAAGCAAACCCAGAAGGGTATTTCTGAAAGCAGGTGATTCAGAACAGTGATCCAGGTTTTTTCTCCCTTTTTTTTTTTTCCAGTATAAAGTTTTAAGCTTTTTCTTTGATCAACTGGGAGGGTTTATTTTTGTCCCTCAAAGGTTGTTTCTTTAAGCCTGTTTAGTTTTTCTTTGTGCAAAAAACCTTGTCTTTTTATGTGGGTTTTTTTTCTTCTTCTTGGATTTAGTCTACCTGTTCTTTGATTTTGGTAAGAAACAGGTTGGTTTTAAGGAAATATATTCTGTCTTATATTCTAGCTTTTAGCCCTTTTGTGACTACATGGCAACCGCTATAGATCTTTACAGCAGCAGCTCAATGACACCAGATTTATCAGATTCCTTGAGGGACGATCAGCTCATGAAAGCACTTATGCCTTTTATGAAAAGTGTTTCATCAACCTCTTCTTTGACATATTTTTCTTCTTCTATTTCTTCACCAACCTCTCCTTCTACTTCTTATTCTTCCTTTTCTTCCTACCCTTCTTCTTGCACTTACCCTCCTCCACTCTACTCTTCTCAGCCCAATTTGTACCCTGACTTTTGCTCACCATCCACAACCCACATGTTTGATCAAGTGGATTTTGAGCAAACAGGTTCAATAGGGCTTAACCAACTTACCCCATCTCAAATTCTTCAAATCCAAACCCAAATGGTCCTCCAACAACAGCAGGAACACCAACAAAAGGAACAAATTGCTGCTCTTGCTTCTCCAGCTTCACTGCAAAACCAATATCAGCACCAAAACCCTCGCACCCTGAAATTCCTCAGCCCAAAAGCCATCCCAATGAAGCAAGTTGGTGCTCCCTCCAAACCCACAAAGCTCTACAGGGGAGTGAGGCAGAGGCATTGGGGCAAATGGGTTGCTGAGATTAGACTTCCCAAGAACCGAACCCGCCTATGGCTTGGTACCTTTGACACTGCTGAAGAAGCGGCTTTAGCTTATGATAAAGCTGCTTATAAGCTCAGGGGAGACTTTGCTCGGCTCAATTTCCCTCATCTCAAGCACCAAGGGGCTCATGTCTCTGGCGATTTTGGCCACTACAAGCCTCTCCATTCCTCCGTGGATGCCAAGCTCCAAGCAATTTGCCAGAGTTTGGCTGCTAATTCGGCGAAACAAGGGAAAACAGGGGAGCTCTGTTCTGCGGCAGAGAGAAAGCCAGTGATATCATCTCCTTCGGAGGTTTCATTGAAAACTGAATTGAAAGGTGAATGGGAGTTAACTGGTGTAGAGTGCTATAGACCGGAGATCTCATCTTCGCCCTCTCGGTCCGTTGAGTCTTCAACCGGGTCCTCTTCGCCGGAATCCGACATTACCTTCTTGGATTTTTCGGATTCTCAATGGGATGAGGCTGAGAATTTCGGACTAGAGAAGTACCCTTCAGTGGAGATTGACTGGTCTGCTATATAAAGTCCTTATGATAATGTAATCTTTGCTTATTTCTTTCTTTAACTTTAGTTTGTGTCTAGTTTGGGTTTTAGCCTTTTAGGTCCAGTTTGGTGTAGCCAGGTGCTTCTGCAATGAATTTTTGACATTTGCAGAGGTTTTCCTCAGTCCTAGTTACTAGTTCATAGGATGATGAGTCCGCTATATGTAATGATTTCTCCATTTTGGTCTGCTGGTAATTTTTGTTCCTTGCATGACTACGGAGATTTCTAGTTATCCTTTCAGGTCAGTGTAATTAAACTGTTCCTTTTATTAGTGTTAATTGTTCTACTTTTTCTATATTGTGTAACATGAAGAGCATGTGATGGTGTGTGATTCTATCTCTTCAAGTAAATAGCAAAAAATTATTTTTTTTTTAAAAAAAAAACTGTAAAAGAGGCGAAGACGATGAAAAACATGATCAAATTCTAATGGGAAGTGGAGTTTGGGAAATTCTATCATGTGTGATTAGAATATTAGCACAGGCATGAGACCATGACAAGAAAAAGAAAAATACTTTTCCGGATGATGTTCATTTATATATTGCACGCTGTATGATTATTATGGGCTTCAAACCGCCTGGGCATTATGAAGTTCAAAGGGGCTTGCACAAACATTTTTTTACCTGGTGGAAAAATTCACAACTTCCAGAAATATAGGACACATACAAGAGGGTTCGTAAGCTAAATAATGCAAAATCGTGGTCTCAGTTTACTTCACTGACAGTAAATAGAACACACAAACATAGCAAATCATACGTTAATCTTGTTTCAAGAGTTCATTGTGAGTTTCCAACTGACATGACAGGTGCGTCGGTAGCATCTTACCTCTTCTTCTTTTTTTATTCATTTGAGTAGCATCTTACTTGCTAGAAATAAAAAAGGTCTAGAGACTAGAGTAATATGAACAACTGATACACTCTCATATAGTTGGAGTCCGTAAACTTAGAATTTGGTTAATGGTAATTATGCTTCTCAATTTATAAAGCTTTAATTCTTGAAGTACATGAAGGGTAAATCCTAGATTCATGAGCAGAAAACACTCCTGGATTGAGCATGAGTGATGAAATACAAATTTAGTTATCTGATAATCACTCAACTTTGATTTGTAATTTGGAATATTTGTGAAGTTGTTTTACAAAAATGAATCAAAGCCAACTGTTCATGGAGATGACTTTGGCAGCATTTTGCTTCAGCAAATTTAGAGCACAAAAGGAGGATAATGGGAGCATCTTGGATCACCTCCCACTTTATGGGATTCTGTAATTTTCTTATTTTGCAGCTTTGAATGAGATTGACAGGTGGGAAAGGCCAAACCATGGGTTGCTGCTGATCCCACATAACCGGCTACACATTATCTTATCCCTTCCGGCTTGAGATAAGAAGAATTGAGGCCACCATCCCAAGAATTCAAGATTAGAAAAGAAGAGAGCCCTAAAATATGTATAAAATTAGTTCAATATTCTATTCTTTCCTTCTCAGAAGCATGCGCAGACAACTAGTTCACACTGCTAAACATTTTGATAAGGAAAGAGACTCTGAAAGCTTATTTCTGGGCCACCAAGAATCTTTTCTTCATAATATTTGTCTTTGTTGTATCACGAGTTAGGACATTACTAAGTCCAAGCATAGACTGATATTGTGCTCAACTTAATCATCTAAGTTTAAGTTCAATTATTCAATTGGTCTCGGTACCATTAATAGATGATCACATATATTTGAGTTTATTGTGTTCTTCCAAAGTCTTGGTACACATCTTGACTTGTAACGAGTCAACTATACCAACAATCTTTTGAATATGACCTCACAATTTCTTTCTCAATTGTTCGCTTTACCTTAAATATAGTCCAAAGCATCCAAATTTAAGCCAAAAAGGTGTGTGAATGGGAATGAAACTTGCATCTTGTTAAAGTTAAAGGGATTCCTTCGAGGGTGGAAAAAGTTCATGGCCAAGTTGGTTATTCCACTTTACAGGTTTCAATGATGTGGCTTTGTGAGGTGCCTTCAAGTGTAATGTAAGCAAAAGATTCTAATTGTCCATTTGCCCTTAATCTAGAATTAAAGATGGATTTTGAGGTTTCTAAGGTCTATGTTAGAGACTTTTGGCACCATTTTAAATTGCACAAAGAGGAAGAGAATCATAGTTAACCATATATGTGACCAAAAAGCAAATAATGGAATGATAACTAAAGGATATGATTTGATCATAGGTCTCTTTACCGTAGGAGAGTGGAAAAAGAGAGTTATGCCTTGTATATGAAGAAATTATTGTGTGTGACGAAAAATAAAACAAAAACAACCGGCCACCTACTTTGCTTTTACACTTTTGCAATTTTAAGGGCATGCTTAGTAGTACTACGTGTATCTTATCTTATCTTTAGACATATTATAGATGTGAAAGACAGAGGTAAAATAGATTGTAGAACAATCTTTTAGGATAAAAACCAAAAATAAGAAAATAAACTTAAATGATTTTGAGTTTTTATTTTATTTTATTTGTTAGTCCTTTTCTCCTCCTAGTCTTTTTATTTATCTTCTAAGTTTTCCCTTTAACCATCAATTTGTTGGAAATATGCCCTAAAAGCCAATCATGAGATTTCGGTTAATTAACCATCTAAAGAAAACCTATGGGCAATCATGTCAATTCAAGAAATAGCCTCATTAATAGTTATATGTCTGACAACAAGTTTGCGGCCTATGAGATGAGGAAAGTGATCCAAAGAAGTTAGGTCCAGGAGACCTTTCCCTAGAACTCATATCCTAAACAATTCCTAGTCATAGGATCGTTTCCATTGGAAATGACGATCCGCAAAGACTATCGTACACTATATCTTGTATGAAAGTTTTGCCTGCATGTCAAACAAGATTTCTAAGTTGCAATAACGAAGAATTAGTCCTTAGACTTGAGGCACCATGATTGCCTTATGAGTACGTCATTGATCTTAGGTTATATCGTATAGTCGAGCCCAACTCAAAAATTGACTTAAGACATCGTTGGGGTCCTCAATTGATTCATAGAGACATGTGAGTGTAGAACAAGGGATCTCGACTCTCAGGAAAGAGAGAGAGAGAGAGAATATTGTATGATGTGATTTAGAAATCTCTCCCCAGAGTAGTGAGCTTCAGTAGAAGAAGATGTTCCTAATTGAGCTTAAGTGAATCACATAAGTCGTGATCAATCACATTAGGGATTTGACATGAATTTCATATCCTATTAATGTGATAAAGAGTATTGAAAATAGAGAGGGATCGTGCTGTGTTGTAATTCCAACTGAATGGGATCTCTAACACATTTTATTTAGCTTGGGTAACCATGACATGTTGCTAGACATCACTCACAATTTGTGAAGCCTTGAGGGGATGCCGTAAAAAAGGGTTTGTATTGATAATCGACAAAGATTAGTTTAAGTATCACCCATTGCCTCACTAACTAAAATCTAATCGATTGCACACCGAAAAGGTTAAGTTTGGATAAATAATGAAGATGACTAAATCAATGATTGAGGTGGTCAATTGTTTGGATCAAGATTAATTAAAGAGTTACTTAATCGTATTGATTTATAAATATGAATTGGGTTTTAAAATTATCAATTAGGTTCCAAGGCACATTGGCCATGGGCCCTTTGGGCTTTTAGTTTAAGTTGTGTGACAACACAAACTAAAAAAGTCCCAACAAGCCCAATCACAAGGAGGGCCGGCCACTAGGGGAGAGTTGGTCTTTGACTCATCTCCTTACCACTCGGCCACCTTAAGGGTTCTTCTTTTGCACTTGAGAAAAAGCAATCTCTCTCAGTCTAGCAAGAGAGGTCGGCCCCTACATGGGGATTTTGCTAACACCTAAACCTCCTATGTAGTTTCCATCATCTTCTCGGATTTCAACCTTGGTGTCGAAACTCGGAGGTTACACATCTTTGTAGCTTGAAGAGAATCAAGTAATGGAAAGATCTTTGTGAAGGCCCTCAATGAGTGTAAGACCTCTAAGCTTTGCTTGACGTGGTGCTCCACCAACCACCAACCACTCCTTACCCTCACCACCCCAATCCCAACACATTCTCCTCACCCTTTCTCCGCTGACCTCTCCCCTACCCCTATCCCAACATCTTCTCAGCGCATCCCACCTCAATTTTTTTCTTTTCAATTTCCTTTTCCGCAACAAAATCGAGAAATCATATAGAGAGAGGGGGTGGGTGTGGAGTTTGGGGTTTGGGGTTTGGGGTTTAGGTTGTGGGTACGCTAGGGAGGATAGGTGTGGGGTTTGGGTGAGCCAAAGAGGGTGGGTTGTAGTGGGTCAGGAAATGGAGAGAGAGAAATGGGGGCTAACGTGTTGGGTGCATTGAGTAATTGTAAGGGTGGGTTGGGGAAGATGGTGGCTGGGGTGGATGGCTTTGGTTGGTGGTTCGGTGGTGGGTGGGTCAGTGGTATGGTGGTGAGAAGAGTTAAAAACCAAACAATTTCTGTTTTTCACCATCATCTATAAATGAAGAATGAGGGTTTGGTGGTGACAGATTAAGCTAATAACCAAAATGCAAATCATATATGCTACAATTCAGAGACTATTACTCCTAATAACTCTATATATAAATGGAGAATGAAGGTTTGGTGAGCTATTTTCACCTGCTTATCATACTTCCCCACCCACATTTAATGAGATTGTTGATGACAAGAGTACCCTTTTGCAAAAAAAATAACTTATAAGGATCTAAGTATAAAGAAGAAAAAAAAAAGATCATACTTTATCCACCCACGGTTCTACATATATCTAAACTCAGTAAACCCTATGTTAGGTTATGTTTAGCTAAGGTTTTAGCTTCCATTGACAACTTTGAAGATGATTACTATGGCTAAGATCAACAGTGGCAAGATGCAATCAAGATCTTCAAAGGTAAAATCATGCATTAGATTTACATTAGGATATGTCGAGTCAACGTGATGACCAGTCATCTGTTACTGCCAGCTCATTTAAATTCTCACGTGAGACTCACACTTGGCCAGCTGTAGGTTTTCTTTCCTAATGATTTTTGTCTCATTATTAGCCACCATGTGGATTGTTTTCTGACCTAGCTATTTTGGGTAAAATGTGAGCTTTGGTTTTGTAGTTGTCACTTTTCACAAATATGATTTTTGGGAAATTTTTAGAGCTCTCTCTTTTCTGCATTTTTTTCCGTCTTTTTGTGAAGTATGGGTTTTCAATAAAAGATTTTGAAAAATGGTTTTTAAAATATGCTTTGATTTTTGAACCATACTTCTTGCAGTGGAGAGAAACTTGAGAGCTTGGTTGTTTTTGCGTTTTTCTTCATTGTGAGAGGTGTGCGATTTTTCCAAAATGAGATTTTCAAAATGTTATTGAAATCTGCTTTTGTTTTTAAAAATCTGCATATAGAATACACTTTCATTTTCTAGGATAAATTCTAGGATTAATTTCTTCAAGAATGATTCCTTGAAGAAATCGATCTTTTGGTTGTTGAATCTGTAGTTCATTTATCGGTTACAATCCGAAGCTGAGTTGCGGTGCTATGGGGTGAAGAAGCTGATGGACTAGCTACCATTTCCATGAAGGACAAGTTACTAGCTCAACTAAGATTAGAGAAGAAGGTTGCAGAAGGAGGTAGTGCTCATTTCCTAAATAGACATAGGATTCCTTGAGCTTGTGATTACTTTTTCTGTAAGAACCTTCTTAACTTAGTGGATTGCCTGATCGGAGTGATGACCCCCAGTTTTTCCTTGTGATGGGTTTCTGGGTGATCATTTCTGGTGTGATGTTCTTTATTTTTTGATTAGTCATACCTGTTATCTCTGAAATACTGGTGAATGTTCACACATCTATCACTCTAGTTGTTGCAAGCATACGAGATGCCTAGATTGACGAGTCATTTTGAGTGCCTAGGTTGTCACGTAGTTATTTTTTAGGCTTGCAAGTTCTTATATTTGATTTGTGATGAGTCTGTGCTTTGCTTGTTTGTTCATAAGTCTATGACTAGTATTTGACTAGTCATATTATCTTCAGGATTATTTGATCATTGTTGTCATAGATATGTCCAATTGGGGTTTTAATTTACCCCCTTCACCTAAGTACCAATTTCACCCTAGATTTCTCATATCATTCAATCCTTCGATTATATTCATTTGGGCAAGAGATAAGAAAGTGGATGTTGGAGTAAGCTTTCCTAGTGAAAAGGTAAGCAACGCACTGTCATCTTTCATTATACTTTCGCATGGGATTTATACAAGGCCTAACATGATGAATCAAGTGGATATTTGAGTGAAATGGTGAACAAGAAATCCTATTTAGGTGAAACATAACTATACATATTAATGTACAGGTCAAGTCAAGGTTTATTTTTATGTTGGAAACAAGAGTGACTTAGGTTTACAATTCAAGCTTAATTATTTTATTAATTGCATAATCCGCACATGTATGCCATGTGAGCAAAAATTATCACAACATTGCAACAGTTTGAAAGTTGGCTACCAAGATGAAATGACCCAAGTAGAATTCCTTTCCATCGTCGGCTCCGTGCAAGACAAACAACCTTGTGAGTTATAATTATGGAAGTAAAATGTAATTTACTCAAAAAAGAGGCAAGCCTTTGAGATTGGAAAATTGGAGTGAACCTTATCCAGTGTACTATTGAAGCCCAAAAAAGCCGTACCCAAAACCTTAAAAAGTATAAATAAATAAATATATGAAAAAGACTGCACCACCAGAGTCCAGTAACTTTTGTTCCTTGCTAATGGATGTTGGGTTGGCTTGTTATGGCAATTGGCCCATGAGCATTGGATCCTTCTTAAAAGGACCAAAGGTTGTACTTCATCGTCAGTAGCAGTGACATTTATATGTTTTAAAACTTTTTTAAACTAAGAACTTGTTGCAGACAAAACTATATTATAAAAATAAAAATGATAAAAATACAAAAATAAAGGCCAGGAAATGAGAGGATGGTGGAGGAGATGCTACAATGACGGGGATTTTGGTGTAGGGGTTGAATGAGGGGTTCAATCCAATCAACTAATCATTAAAAATGTTTAAGTCCAATATTTTCTCTTATTATTATCGCATTTCCGGGAGGACCGAAGCTGGAAATTCCACTAGAATGCGGACTCTTTGTGAACCCATGAAAGAACTAGAGGGACTAGATGACCCAAACCTATGCAAGAATTAGAGGACCCAAGAGAAATGGCAAGACCTATTTAGCCTAACCAAAGCTCCAACAGCTCAGTCTCTTGGATTTTTTTTTTCTTTCTTTTAAAGCATAACAAAGGAAGCTCAGTTTTATGTATATTTTGTTGTTTAATTTCATTTTCTAGTTTGTCCCATAGAGAGTCAAAGCTATAGTTGATTGAAGGCGTGCATCGTATAAAATTAATTTATTCACACTCTTGAAAGCGCACCACCACCACCTTCTTCTTCATACCTAAACAGATATGTTTCTCAATCAATTTGCCTTTGGCTTCTTCCTGGCGTGCGTGACCAAATAATAATAAGGTAGGTCAAACAGGTGGAATTAACTTGTAATCTTTCTCCTGAATTAAAAAGAAAATAAAAAAAAAGCATTCCCCCCACCACTCCACACACAAAATCTCCAATCTTCAACCCTCAAATATTCTCTGCATTTTTTTATCCTTGTATAATTTCCCTTTGAAAATTTCTAACGTTGCCTTGCCTACTTCATGCTTGTTGACGCATTGAGTATCTTCACCTTTTGACCTTTAAGCATGATCATTCGTTCAAGTTTAGGTAAGGACCTGAAAATCGTATCGAAAAAACAAGGACCTGATGAAAAGAAGAATAATGAGAATCTGGGTGCTCGGCTGACCTATGTTTTAAACGTGGTAAAGCATCAAGTCCTTTGAACCTTTGAACCATAACTATAGGATCGATGCGGTTCCAGAATATTAGACAAATTGGACATGCATGCATTCATTTGATGAAGAACTACATATCAGAATTAAGCATCAAAAGCTATATATATATATATAGTATAGGGAAAAAAAGTGCATGGAGATGGAGGGAGGGCCCGCTATTCCCATATAACACTTATTTATTTTGTCAAAGGCCTCCTTGTATTACTTGAAGATCCTTCAATATTAGATTTTATGCCACCAAGATCCCCATTTCCAAACAATTCCTTATCAAATGAAGAATATTGGCCCCTTGCCCCTTATAAATCTGACCCATGAAATCTAATAACCCTTTTTACCCATCTCACTCACTTGGAACTAGAGGAGAATAATCTCAATTATAGTATGCAACACACTACATCTTTAATTACGAAGTAAAATCCACGTACAGAAGTGATTCTAATAAGATGAGAGATGTGGTTAGTAATGTGATCAGCACATATGCTACGACAAACTTTGTTGTTAGAAAAATCAAATAATTCTTGATCTAATAGTATTCTCTTCTTCCTCAATTGATCAAGAAAAATGAAAAAAACTTTAATGCTAGAAAAGATCTGTGGCATATCTTTGTTCAATAATTTATTAATCAACCCGATCTTTCTTGCTATGGCCATACAAGATATCTTGATACATCTCAAACTTTTTGCACGCTAAATTGACATGGCTAGCGATTAGAGTTTCTCGACCACAAACCCAAGTGATAAAACAGGTGTGCTTTCTTTTTGCCCAATCACTTCAGCATGAAAAAAAATACTCAATGTCTTTTGTTTCATATAGAAATCATATGAACTTGTCCAAGATTGGTTTGGCCGCATTGCACTAAATCTCATGCATGTGCAATTGAAGGTCTCTCGGTTCTCAATGGTATAGGTAGGACATGGCCAACTCGGTAGGAAATTAGTCAATCAATTTGGAACTTTGAACATGATTTGTCTACGCTGACAAGAAAAACCATATTCTGAAGAACCGTGGACTTCCTTACTGTTTGGAATCTCTTATTCTAAGCTTCAAGGAAGGTAACACTTTTGTTGCTTGAAATTGAAGCTACCACTTTTGTAATTGCTTGACATGTCATCTACATTCTCTTCTTACCAACCAGTTGGTGACATTTGTGCTTAGATTTTGTAAGATTCATGAAACTGTCGAAGTTGTGGAAGGCTAACCACTACTGAATGAATAATGATTATCTTTCTAGGACTATGACATGGTCGTTATATGTCACGCCAATGCCAAACTCAATCAAAATTCAATGGCGTGGCCCTTGCCATCTCTTCCCATGTGGGAGGTTGCGCATGCAGGTGTTAATGTCATGAGTTTGATAGTCATCGTATGGTTGTTGAGGATGTGGGTCTACTTGCTCAAGGTGGCGAGTCCCACATTCAATTTTGACCTAGTTCAGTTATAATGGAACTTTAAAATAACTCATTCTTTCAATTTTGAGTGGAAATGAAGTTTTTCCTGGGGTCAAATTGGGAATTTGAGGTCAGAATGGAAGTCAATGTAACAAAGTGTTCGCACCATTTTGATCAAAATCAAAAAAGAGATTGTATATGGGTCCAACCCTAAATGTAATCTAATGATTCATCTATTTATTAGGTCTTCATTCAATGATCATCGATCTGTTGAAACAATGAGCCGCATAAAACAAAATTATGTAGTCATCTAAAAGTGACTAAATAGATAGACGAACATAATACTTTTAACAAACCCTGAAATGTTCATGATGATAACCTCTTTGCGAATTTTAATGAATACTAATTCATTTGATTTTCCTCTTTCGTCTCGTTTCAAATAATTAAACATTGATGTGATGATGAGGATGTCACTATAATTAACTTCCAGTAAAATATGAACAAATACTACATCTGGGGGGATATACCATAAACATTGTGGATATTAGCTTTATAATCCCCATACTTTACAATAAAGTAAGGTGAGTTTTAGTTGATTTTGGTTTTAATAATTATAGTTTAATGAGGACAAGGATGCTGTCCACTTGGAAGTCCATCATACCTACTTGGACCTTATGTGGAAGGTCCCAGGACATTCACATCATCAACTGTTTCAGTTAGAAAATTGGTTAACAGATATGCCAAAGCGAAAAAGAAAAAGTAGGGTTTTATCCCAAATCCAGCTTCATCTTACCTTTTTCACCAAATGATAACAAGGATTTCAAAAGCTTGATTGATGCTCAAATCCAAAATGAAGATAAAGAGGGGAAAAATTAACACATGGAAGGTTGCAGCAGCCCAAGCCATCAAAGGCACACGATAAAAAGGATATCAGGAACTGCCTCCAAATGACAAGAAGATATAGTTCTCTAGCCATGTCGACAAAAATTGGACTTATATGCCGACTACATGTTAAATTATTAAGATAAGGCACTGCCCATCATGATGATGAAGATGATCATGAGAATTGTGTCATCTAGTATCAGTACGATTCATAATTAATCAAAATCATGATGATCAATTACTAAGTGTTGCAAAGGGATGGATAAGGACTAAGCTTAAATTAAAGGGCCCAGATCTTCCATTGTATATATATGTCCCAATGATTGTCGTCTTACATGCAATGTAACTAATTGTTCGTACTAATTCGTCGTTTAACCATTTGATTATCATCGTGAATATTTCTGAATTAACTCGAAGTTAAGCCCCACATGTTGGAATCCAAGGAAGTTCCATGCATGCATACATACATACATACGTGGAGGGCAAGCTCGGCTATTGCTCCTCCCAAAATTTTCCAAAATTGTCCCAAAATTTTAGTTTTAATTTGAAATTGAGTATTCTAGGTGTATTTTTTTGTGGTGATTAATGAAATTCACTCGTATACCATTGAGTTTAGTATATAAATTTTGCCTAATCGGCTTTCAAATTATGAATCAGCCACTACGTTAGTGGGAGAATTATGTATATATAAGAATCGTCAACCATTTAAGTACCTTAAAAGGGAAACTTATTATTGTGTGTGAAATCTATTGGTTAGTAAGAAATTTCCAGGTTAAGTAGTTGATGTTTCTTGCTCTTGTATATATAAACAAACAACTTATTACCTGGTATTTACTATATCAAATAATATTTTTATATGCACGAAAGCCATGGTTGTCCTTGAATAAAGTACCTTGTGAGCACAAAAGTACGTGTAATCTAAATAAGAGCAATTCAATTTGGTGGGATGCTGATAATATTCATAGTCATTAATTTCTTTACATTGTTTGGTTCCAGGATCTTTCCCAATCATTAAAGCATTAGAAAAAGGTGAAGAAAAGATAAACCTAACAAAAGAAAAAGAAAAGCATATATGATAAAAAAATAGAAGAGCGTATATGCGATAGGGGTGGTAGAAAAAGGGCCAAGATGAACAAATAATAAATGAAATGTGACACGATCCTGTGAACATTACCAAAGCTTTTAGGGTTCCGTTTTGCAATTTGCTAAGCTTCCTCCAAAACTATTTGCTTTATTGGTGAATATATCACTACAGTTAATTAGCCATTTGAACCAAAACTATTTGATGATCAATGTAGATGTTCATGATTGTACTTCGAGATGCAAAATTTGGAATAAATTATGTGGGAATTTTTATATTCTCTTTAA
This sequence comes from Prunus yedoensis, assembly GCA_005406145.1. NCBI lineage: Eukaryota > Viridiplantae > Streptophyta > Magnoliopsida > Rosales > Rosaceae > Prunus > Prunus yedoensis. The sequence continues at coordinate 14,341 of BJCG01001993.1, read as the reverse complement.
AAGTTTCCACTTAAGATCTATTAATAGATCTATTAATAGATATTTTGGTTTAGGACATTGCTTCCCTCCTTCCTTACAAGGAGGCTTTACTACTTCCTGCAAATCACAATTTGACACATATGTAAAGTTGTGGCTAGCAGGGAAAGTAGGAGTTCCTACTTCCAGGAAGAAGACAAGTATTTTCCTTTGGATTACTGGGACTTAGTCAGTCTCCAATTTATTGGAGGAGGTCCATAGTTCTAACCATGGGCGGAACCACACTAAGAGCTACAGTGGGCTGTAGCCTAGTGTGATTTTTTCAGGAAAGAAAATATAAAACTACATATTAACGTGTGTCAATATTAGCCTAGTATATATTAACTATTAAGCCCAAAAAGTCTAATTTTTTTTTACTGTAAAAGGACCCTAAATAAATATAGTATAATTATTACTTACTATAAAACGTATTAATTGTAATTAATCTAGTATTTTATTGATAAGAGGAACATAAACAAGTACAAAGCCACTATGGTGTTAAACCTTATTTGGTTTATGTTAAAGCTTATTGAAAATTAGTATATGAAGCTATGAACTAGCGTTGTTTATATGATTTAATGTTTACTTTTATTTCTAGAAAGACTATAGAAATTGTAAGTACCAAAAAAAATATCATTAAATTTTAGGGGTTCTTAGATCTAGGTCCAAAACGATTAGCTGTCATTGGGTCTAGTCCTCGTGTTTTTGGTTTTAGATGTAGGTCCTTTGACATTTATTACTTTTTTGTTGTGTCGATTTTACCCTTTAAGGTAAATAAGGAAAACACATTGTAAATCTAAATTTAACGCATTATTTCCTTGAAATTGAATTCCAAATTTTGAATTTTGAATTTTGAATTTTTTTTCCTTGATAATATTCCTAATATATAGATAAAATATAATTTAATCAATAAAAAGTAAAGACTCACATATTATACCAATCGATCAGACAAGCACCCACATTAAATTATGTACCTGATATACAGGTAAATAATGTTAATACATACAGGTATATATGTACTTGCCTTACAGGTAAGTGTTTTTTTCTTGAGTTTTCTTAAGCAGTTTTTCCTGAAGGTTCATATTTATATACATATGTACATGTCTTCCATGTAATAGTGTTTTTTTTTTTTCCAAAGAAATTTTGTATGGATTTTTATCTCAGTTGAGTTTAAAGATCCATACCAAGATATTATATGAGTTCAATTAGCTGGGCTAGAGGGTATAACTACCTAGACTAGAGGTAATTTATGGGTTTAATTACATGCATACTGCATATGAGGTGTATGCATAGGTACCTTATCTATTGTTAAGGTATGAAGTTTTTATGAACTCTTATTACAAATTTTGATGTCGGTATACCTTGGGAAAATTTCAGAATTCAATAAATAGATTTGCAATTAAATTCAAATCAAATATGATAATTAATATCCTACAAATCAATAACTTACCAGTTTTAGGAATTCATAATTTACCTTATTTATGTTTTTGGTGCATAACTGGAACAAAAAATAAAAAATAAAAAAAAGTAAATATCAATAAATTGAAATAGGCATGTAATCTTATGTGGCGCAAAAGTCAAAGGACTTGGATCAACAACAATATCCGCGTGGATTGCACCCAAAATCTCTCCTTATAATTGGACTTATGCCAAATTTTCTATAAATTTTAAGGTAATATTGCTGATTCCACCCTTAGTTATAATTTTATGAATTAAAAAATAAAAAATAAAAAATAAAAGATTAATTGGATTTGTGACCTTCGGGGGAGAAGTCACCATTATAATAGTGAAGTCTTTATATCTAGTTGAAAAAGAAAAACGACTAAGCATATATAAAATGCCTAGCTATATAAGAATGAGATCATATATATAATTAAAGAGGTGATGTATCCATAATCGTTAATGCTTTTTGGATATTATTTTATGATAAACTAGTGTTTGTATTTCTTTTTTGAAAGATATCAACTAGATGTAGAGACATAAGTTGTGGTATAACTAGGATGTTCCAATACTATATAAGAATAAAGGGAAAGGAACATTATTATTTTCAATTTTAATGGGGTCCATGAACCGGCCCCAAATCCAAATTATCTCTTATTTTTTTTCTAATTAATTGGGTGCCCTTGAATATTCTCATCTTCAAATTTTTATATTTCATCTACTTATAGCAAAAGTTCGAAGATTGAAGTGGTGGAGCATTATAAGTTATGCATGCAATTTGCATGCATAGTTCTCATTAATGAATACGCATATATGCTAAAAGTTCAAGATATTGTTTTCTTTTTTTGGTTACATTGGAGGGAAGAAACTTCAATGAGGTTTGATCTTGGGTGCCATGGGGGAGGAGGAATCCACCGTTACTGTGGTGGGAACCTATTGGCCAAGATATTATTTTTAGAGAAACTCTCCATATTTAGTAGGTGATTTACCGACAACAAATATTATCGTCATTGTCATTCATGTGAGTAAATAAGAAATCTCCTCCGAATCGAGTGAAGACAAATATCACTAAGTCAAAGACAAATTGATCTACTCGGTTGTTAATTAAATAAGTGAAAATATTCAATAGCAGCTAACTTAGAGCCGACATGAGATATGTAGACGTAGAAATTAATTAAGTGCATGCAAATTCATGCAATATTATATATATTCGTTTGGGTTTATAATTCTTTGCCTTGAGCCTAGAAAGAGATTGGTGGCCCAAAGACGTGTTATCTCATAATTCAACTAGAGAAAAAGTTTACGCGTAGGGTCCCATCCTAACCGAAAGTTTCAATGTTTCAAGATATGGTTAGGGACAGGTGGTAGTTATTTCCATTACCTGTCAACTGCCAAGTAGCTTGGCATACTTCCATGAAAATACATGTCTTGGAATCCAATGAAAACATTTCGGGCATCAATGGTTATTAACGTAGAACTCTTTTTTTTGTCTGTTTTTTTTTTAAGGAACTTTGAAGTCGAATTAAGGTTTAGTGGTTTGACCGAGTTCTTATTAGTTCCCATTCAATCTAATCACTCTGTCTAATTTGATTTTTAAGCCAGCAATGTCGACCTAATTCATTTCAAAATCAGATGTTGACACTTTTAACCTATAGTAAGACACTTGAGTCACGGAAGACGTGAATTATTGAAAATATAAAAATTGGATGCTTATGGTCAATTGGTATAAATGGGATGTTTTAATTCTCTTATGGTATTATATCAGCCGCAGTATCTACACCACCACCAACCACTTGCACTTTGATGTCACTCAACATATTGTGTCCGTGTATCGTGAAAACAAAATCTTGAAAGCGAAGTTTTGCGTCATGGTATAGAATATCATGAGTTTCTGTATTTACTGGCAATTAATTTGGAATTGAATATTGTAGTTTTATAATAACAAAGACAATAGAAATATATTATCGAAGACAATAATTCTCATACGAACCTAGTCGGTGTTTGATTGTGTGGTGAGGGATAGGTATCTAATCCGAATTCATTGGAACAACACAAACGAAGACAAGAATTCAAGCAATATTGACCGATGGTTTTTTGGTCTAGTCGACCTCAGTTTGTCATGATGCTGTTAGAAATTTCAAACACAAAACGAACAACGAAATTAATGACCAAGGTGATGTCTTTTCATTTCATTATATCCCAAGACAAAATATTGGTCCTACTCTCATGGCCATACATGATACACCCCACCAAAAGAAAACAACTAGCAGCTAATACTTTTCTCCATGTACCTTTACAAAATATATTTCTCTCGCTGGCAATTGGCTGTCAGCCAACGCTACCCCCTATTATTGTTATATGATTTGTCTTCAACATTCATAATTCTAATTTTTTTTATTCACCTTCTTCCACTTAAGTTATCGTAAAAAAGACTTACCTGTATATGAATGGTTTGTAAATGCACGTTTGTCATGCACTTTTGCTCAAACCCTCGGACTCTGAATCAATTTGCGTATCTTTTTCGTTGTAACGGACAATGCCATACTGGATGTTGACGTAGTCTTATAACCGCCCATATTACAACACGTATACAATTATTAGAACACTAGAACTTGGATACGTGTTAAAGTTTGTGTGGATCCATGTATAACACACAAATATGAATTGCTCCTTATACTGAATATGATAGTCTAGTTTTTAAGTGGGTCCCCTCTAGTCAACGGACACTTGTAAAACAGTAGGGCAACCGAAAAGGGTTGGTCATTTGCACGCGCAGAAAGAAGTGGGTCCTTGACATGCTGGAAGAGTTAGGACCCCATATCATTTCTGTATTCTTTCCTTTCTTTTTGATGTCGTTTTTCTTTCCCACTTTTCATACACGGAAAATTATATGTTATATATATTCCACAAAGACTCACACTCATTCTTGTAAATGCCGCCCATGACCACAAGATAATGCCGATCAACGACACACATGGCAGCATATAATATACGATACGACACATCTAGGGTTGGAGACCAACTTCCCAGAACTTTCAGTTGTCAGTAGTCTTTGAGTGTAATTGAGTTCAGGCTGGCAATTTTCAGGCCACATAAAATTGTGAGATGCAACACAAAGAGAGCTGATATTTTTGCAAAATGAAGAAGACGATCAATTACTGTTCTCTGTAAATAATTTTGATTGATTTCACAGTGCAGACAAGTGTTTCATGATGAACTGCAAAGGCTGATACTTCTCTGTACTGAACACTTACACTGAACACTTACACTAAGTAAGCATTGGTTGTGTCATGTCATGTCATGTGTGTTTATGTATAAGTCTTTGTTTTGGTTACATAAACTCAAATTAATGTTTAATTCCATTTATTATAAGCTCAAAGATATATATAGCTTTTCTATGTCAAGGATGTCCTCGTTGTAAGAAACTGCACAAATCCTTTCTAGGGAAATGATTGGAAAAATCTATGTTTTGGGCAATTCTAAAGGATTATCCTTGTAAAAAATCATCAACATCGAAGTTAATTAATTAATTTGTTAGTTCACGTGGCACAGTAAAATATGATAAGTGAGTCTTGGACCACATCGATTATTAGCGATACAAGGGACAATATTGTGCACGAAAACGTCAAGAATGAACCTTAAAGTAGTAAAGTCTAAAACTCAAGTTCAAATGGAAAAGTCAAATGAGAAATTAACTTGCCCTCCACGGAATCCAATAATATATGCATGCATGAGTGCATATGATCCTTAATTAATCTAGGTGCAATGCATATATAGTTTATTAGAAGGAAAACAGTAGTCAAGCTAGACAAGGCACATTAACCTAATGCGAATTACAAGCCATGTGCATAAGTAGAAAGAATCAAAATGTTTGATCAACAACACCTCAAACTCAATTCAATTCAGTTCATATTCCAATGACTTGGAGCCAAAGCAAATATATTCACCTCGTGACATCGTACTTGTTGTATCAAAAACATTATTTTTTTCTTTCTTAGACACTGAAACTATACCATGAAGAAAACAACACATACATAATGACTTGTGTTGTGTTGTTGACAGCAGAAAAAAAGACACCAATAATACAGACACTGAACCATGCGCGAGAGAGATTCGTAATTGTACTCTATTATTCTGGGATTCCGTCGAGCAGCAAAGACTCTATGGCTTTCGCTGCTCACATATGTGGCTCCTGATTTGGCCCCACGTAGTACGTACAAGCTCTGCCTGGGCGCCGCGTGTCGACATCTGATACTTGTCTCTGGGAAAAGGCTAGGCTAAGCTACTTGATGATGAATTAAAAAGGATGCTCGGGCACACGAGTGGTGTCTGGGGTGGAACACAACAGCGGTGCGTGGCTATTGTCCCTACGGAGAACACAGGCCGGGGCCTATGTGCTTCTCCGTCGGACACGTCGGTTCTGATGCCATTTAGGGATCCGTAAATGTTTCTTGTTGTGTACACTGCAAACACATTTTTTGGTTTTTTTTTCTTCTTAAAATTTATTTCTTTCAAATTTTTACTGATCTTTTTGGTGAAAAGTTGAAACCTAAAGTTTTGAAAGGACGGCAAACAGCCAAATACAATTTATAGTTTAATCCTTGTTATGGGTCGAAATATGATGATTCATGAGTTAAAGCAAATACAGGGACGATGATTCATCGAAAAATAACAGACATTCATGCAGACATTGTTAAGAAAGAACGATAAAAGCATAGATTTAGGCGAAGAACACGGAATCACTTTTGGATTGAGAAAAGGGTTTCTTTATACTTGGATTTTTGTTTTGATTTCAGAGCATCTCTAACTCCAAAAGCCTGCTGCAGTAATAATTAAAGTATTAATGACAACAAAAATCTCCAGCCTCACAAGAATGTACTGTAATGTGAACATATCTTCATATGTTATAATTATAAAGACCGTGTAATGTGAACATTGTTATAAATTAATAATACAAAGATATCTTCTAGATACGCATACATCAGAGACATAGACTTTTGGATATCAACTGATCTGGTAATGTTTCATAGACTACGGAAAAATTAAGTTGAAAAATGAAACATTATCACAATAGTTGATATTCGAAAGTTAATGTCTTCGGTATTGTAACGTAAAAAATTGTTAAGACGTGATCATGATGTAATTAATACTGTTTTAAGCATCTCAATTAGAACGAAAACCCCAGCCTCACAAGAACGTAATGGAACATCCTTATAAGATATAATAATAAAAGACCATGTAATGTGAACATGGTTATAATAATACAAAGAGACCCTCCAAATTCGGTTTCATTAACGCATACACATGCATTTAATTACCAAAATAGAGTTCAAAGTGCGCTCCAACTGAAAACAATGAAATTGCCACAACAGTATTATTACTTGTAAACAATTGTTAATATGTGATGTGACCCATGAGTCATCATCTCTTTCTATAATTCTCTAGGGCTGCGAATCATAAGACATCCACGAGATCCAACCACATATATTAAATTAATGGTCGTTATTTAGACTGACAGCGAATAGCTCTTTTCCTCGCAAGAATCTTTTTTATTCACATTCTTTGGATGCGATTTACCTTGATTTCATTGATTATGAGTACTTGCCAACACTAATTGCATTATTGGGCGCGTACACTCTCTCCAAAACACAAAACAATGGGAGAAATCTGAAAACTGGTTAAGCATTCCATGGTATGTGTTTGAAAAAACTATGACCTCTCGGATTCTCCTGGGGAGTACAGAATTTGCATCAATGAGTTTGCTGAAATGGTGACGGAGACCAACCTTGAAAGGTCTCCCAATTCTCCTTGATGTGTTTGTTGGAACATTTGTAGGCTTGGCATTCGATAAACATTCCAACTATGATGCTCTTCCATTGGAAGTTCGTCATGCTAAGAGGCTAATCTTGATCCCCCATGCTTTGTTGGTTAGGGGTCTAGATTAAAATTCATGGAGTTGGTATTTGTACTTTTGCTGGCTATGTTCTATAGCTCATCATGATTACAAGAAGGGTTAGCTGGTGATTTGCCCCCTGAACTTATACCCAATTTTCGATTGACCCCCTATCCTTTATTTTTAGAAAATTAAGGTTATGAAACTCTTTTTTTGGCCAATTTCCCCCCTGCCGTCTAAATCTAGAACATTTCATTCAATTTGCCATTAAATATGAGGGCAAAATTGTCATTTTGTACATTTAAAATAAATGAAAAATGAAATAATACTCCTCTCTCTCTCTCTCTCACTCACTCAAAATCACGGACATTGATAGAAAAGGAGGTAATTTTCAAGCTCTTTCTTGCTTTGAGACTTTGAAACTTCAATTTTCATTTAATGGGTTTGGGGTTTGAGGTTTGGAGGACTAGTTCATGTAGTAGTGGAAATTTAGCTGGAAGCTTTCACCTTAGGTTGGAGAGCTCACTAAGCTTAGAGTTTATAGCTGCCTTACAATGAACTTAAGTTGATTTTGGGGTGGTCTGGGGGTGGATCTCAAATGGGGATGGGTCTCGGCTGGTGGAGAGAGAGAGAGAGAGAGAGAGAGAGAGAGAGAGAGAGAGAGAGAGATTTTAGGCCGGTGGAGATGGAAAGGGAAGGAGGGGAAAGGGAAGGGGAAGAGGAGGAGGAGGAAGGGGAAGGGAGGAAGGGGATAGATCAGAGGGGGAGTGTGGAGGAGATGGAATTGGAAGGAGAATAAGGGGAAGAGGAGGAGAAGGAGAAGGAGGACTCAGTTCTTCAGGTTGGGGGGAGGGGGTTGGCTCTAGGTTTACTTTTTTTCTTCAATTTCTTCCAAAAATAATAATTTTTAAAAATAATTTAATTGAAAATTGGATGAAATGTTGAGGATTTAGACGGTATGGGGGAAATTGGCAAAAAAAAAGTTTATATCCTTAATTTTCTAAAAATAAAGAATAAGTAGTGAATCGAAAGTTAGGTACAAGTTTAGGGGGCAAATCATCAGTTAACCCTTATAAGAATAAAAGGTTTAATAAATAGATAAGATGAAAATAAAACCGAAACACCGATGAAGCAGAATCTGAGAGAGGGACATAAAAGAGAAAAAAAAGAAAGAGAGGAAGAAAAGAGAAATTTGAGAAAGAATTAGAGTTGGGTGTTTACAAGTTTGCACCAAAGCTTCAAAGGTTCACCATCATTATTTGTAGCAACATTGGATGCATCTGAATTTTTTTATAGCTTTTTTCTTGTTATGTTTCTCCTTCCATTTAGGTTTATTGTTTTTGGGTATTTACAACCACACTTGCATCAATCTGGTCTATCCTTAGATTTAGATTCCCATTTATTATATGTGGTTCGGTATTTTATTTGTTGATCAAACCCCCATTTGTTATACGCCGTGCCCATTAAAACTATCAATGACTTTAGTGTTTCTAGCATCAAGAGTAGCTCACAATATGCACTTGTAGTCATTTTAATATTATTAATGAATAATCGAAAAGACAAACTAGCAATTAGTCTAATGTTACTTTTCTTCTTAACATTGGATGAGACTAAAGTCCGAATTCCGTATCCTATTGGCAAACATGAGTTATAAGCTTAATCCCGAATTGCATGTCTTCGATGTGGCGCTCCATCTATGTTGAGGTTTTAGCTACTGATCTCTGTAGTTTAGGTAAACCCAGAATGGGCTGCTGTTGATTGTTTAGTTCTTTGGGTTTCGGTCATTATATAGAGTAATATAGGTGATTGCTATGTGTATGCCTATGTAAAGCTGACCCGTCCCCAACTTTGAAGTCAAATTGGAAAAAAGAAAAAAGAACAAGCTGCTGGTTTTCATTGAACTTCATAATCAGGTAGGTATGAGTCGCTTGTTTTGAGTTCACATTACAAGGGGCGTTCAAAGCCTCCCTATTCAAAAGGAATCGTTTACCAAATTGGGAGAGCGCCGTTAGCTTAAGCTAGTTTTGAATTGGCCAGTGTCCAATTTTCCCACCTGAAGTACATTTAAGGAAATTAAAAATAAAAACAGCTCCTCTCCAAACAAATCGATGGGTGGTTAGGCACACGTGGCAGAAGCCCACAAGGGGTGCGACTGCAAAGGAATGTCGGCCACGTGGCCTCAACTGTTAGCTGGCTGTTACGGTGACGGCTGGGGACGGCGCCATAGGAAGAAGAAAAAGAAAAAGAAAAAGGGTATATTTTTTATACGTGCGTGCCTCTGGTGCAAATACGCAGAGAGAGAGAGAGATGGGTGGGGTGGAGAGAGAGAGATTGTGGGGACCACCGATGGGGTGTGGTGTGGTGTGGTGGTGGTGGTGTGGCTCACATTGGGGATATCAGGGGATTGTGGGACCCATATCTTTTGGATGGGCCCTACGTCTCGGTGGGACCCACCTTTGGGAGTTTTTTTGGTCTGGTTTGGAAGCATCCGGTGCTGCCACTATAAATGGACCATTCCGGGCTCTGTCTCTCTCACATCCATACATACATACACTCCCTCTTACACTGTTTCTCTTCCTCTGAAAAACTTTGTGGCCTTCTTTTCTCTCTCTGTTTTGGATTTACAATAAATCCTCATATCTTCAACCTCAGTCTCATATACACAAGAATACAGAGTGCTCTGTTTTCTCCTCTGTTTTCTGTTCTTCCACACCAGCACCTCAGTCTGCTCTCTCACTCTTTGAAATCCGTTTGTTTCTTCTTTTGAAGGTACACCTTCTTCAAAAGTACCTTAAATTTCTCAAATGGGTTTCCTTTAGTTTTGGATTTGGTGAACTTTCAGGACCCCAAAAGACCGTAATGATAAAGACTTTTTGTAATCTGTATTGACAAATGTGATTTTTGGGTTGTTTGCCAGCGTGTTTTGACTAGATATGACGAAGCAGAATGTGGTAGTTTCCGATGCTGAAGCAGAAATCATGAACATGGCTATATCGGTGGCCGTTTCGAACTCTTCCATTTTCACGGCGGGGGCCGAAAAGCCTCCCGTGGGCCCGCCTGGGTACATCTCCATTCCAAGAAGAGGTTCTTGAACTTGAGAATCTTGACAGCATCAATGGAGCTGAAAGAATCAACTCTTGGGTGGACTCAATGAGAGCTTCTTCTCCCACCCACTTAAAGTCCTCATCTTTTTTGAAAGAGGACCAGAGCTCATGGATTGTGAGTACTAAAATTGCTTCTCTCTATCTCTTTAGCAATCAGTTCAAGAATATATAGATTTAGAGTATTGGGTTTTAATTTGTGATATTATTGATGGATGAACAGCTTCAGCACCCATCAGCCTTGGACATGTTTGAGCAGATTATTGATGCTTCCAAAGGCAAGCAAATCGTCATGTTCATGGACTACGATGGCACACTATCCCCCATAGTTGAAGACCCAGATCGAGCTTTCATGTCTGATGCAGTAAGTAATTTCAATCTTGGTCTTTTTATTTTTCCCATATAATTATTTATTTATTCCCAGTCTTTGTTTCTTAACTTTTCCTGTAAAACACAGATGAGAAAGACAGTGAAGAAAGTGGCTAGATGTTTCCCACTGCCATAGTAAGTGGAAGATGCAGAGATAAGGTACATTTATTTTCAAGCTGTTTTTAGTCACTGCCTGGCTTTTATTTCTCTTTTCATTTTTATTTTTCTTGAATTAATTTTTATTTATTTTTCTTGTTCTGTAAATTTTGGAACTGTAGGTGTATAAATTTGTAAGGTTGGCAGAGCTGTACTACGCTGGTAGCCATGGTATGGACATTAAAGGTCCAGCCAAGGTTCCAAATACAAGAAAGTAAGTGTCTTGTTTATCACTGTCACCTAATCTCATAGTCACTTTTTCTATTTGCAATTTTCCAAATAATTTATTCTTGTTTCTCTGCCTCTTTTGATCACTCTTCAGGGCGGTCAAGGTGTTCTTTGCCAACCAGCAAGTGAATTTCTCCCAATGATTGATGAGGTTTACAAACTACTTGTTGAAAAGACCAAATCAACTCCTGGAGCCAAAGTGGAGAACAACAAGTTCTGCCTCTCTGTTCATTTTCGTTGCGTTGATGAAAAGGTATACGCACGTTTTTTTTTGTAAATTATTTTTAAAATTATTTAACGACTGACTGTCGTCCACGAGAAGATCGCGTACACGTGCTTCTTTCGAACTCAAAATGTGTTCTGTTCATTAACATATCTGATTTGAACCAATGATATGACAGAAATGGAGTGAACTGTTCTTGCAAGTTAGATCCGTTTTGAAGGAGTACCCAAAGCTCAGACTTACCCAAGGAAGAAAGGTACGTGTGGTGTCATGGCATCTAATTACTTGCCCCACAGTCAATCTTCAAATTTCCATTTCCATTTATAAATTTTTGGGGTCAAGTGAGTAAAGATAATGTGTCTCACTGTCAATATTGCTACTCGTCTGACGCAGGTGCTGGAAATCCGTCCTACCATCAAATGGGACAAAGGCAAGGCTCTTGAATTTCTGCTAGAGTCGCTAGGATATGCCAACTGCACCAACGTCTTTCCTGTTTATATCGGAGATGATCGAACGGATGAAGATGCATTCAAGGTATCCAATGCTTTGGTTTTTAATTTCATAAAAATAAAGGTATTATACTTTTTAATTAAAGACTAATGACTTTTCAACTGTTATCAGATATTAAGGGACAGAGGACAAGGTTTTGGCATTCTCGTCTCAAAATTCCAAAGGAAACCACCGCGACGTATTCTTTACAGGAACCAGCTGAGGTGAGGGTCCTGTATTACTGTAGATGCCTTGTTGTACTTGTAACTTGTTTCTATCTTTGTTACTTAATCCAAATTATTTTTCATGTTTGTTAAATTTTCAGGTCATGGACTTTCGTCAGCGTTTGGTTGAGTGGAAACGACAGTCAATTCGGGCCCATTCCATGCTGTAAATACTAAAGCGTAGAAGATATATATATATATATATATATATTCCTAATTCACCCTTCCAAGAATTGTTCAAAGGGGTGGTTAATTTAGTCAGATAATGTAATTTTCTGTTGAGGTTAAGTTTGAAAAGACAAGAAAAAGGAAAAAGAAAATTGTAACTTTTTCTTGGCTTCACTGCCTTGTACATTTTGTAACTATCCTGTACAAGGAAATATATATATATATTATTTATGTTTGTATGTAACTCTGCAAGTTTCTAAATGCATAGTTGTCTTTATTTGTCTCTTTCCATTATTTGCTTGTCTTTTCATTGGACCTGGTTGACTCAGTATGATTCTTCACCAGAGCAATTTCACCTTTCTTCGAGGGATATGATTTCTTCATTTCCATTTTTATACTTACACTCCTTTGTACTTTTTAATATTTTTTAATTAATTTTGTTCTTTTCCTTTTCTATTCTACTCTTACCTTACATTATTTTCTTTTTACTTCACTTTTATATTAATTCTTTTTCTTTATACTTAATTTTCCACATTGCACTCCATTTTCAATGTTTTTTTTTCCTAATTGAGTAAGAAATTAATTTTTTTTCTTTAATACTGAAAATGGAGTGTAAGGTGGAAAATTAAGTATAAAGAAAAAGAAATAATATAAAAGTGAAGAAAAAAAGAAATTAATGTAGAGTAAGGATAGAATAGGAAAGAGATAATAAAATTGATTAAAAAGTATTAAAAGCAAAATGGAATGTAAATGGAGAAAAGGGAGTGGGGAAATCAACTCCCTTCTTCAAACCCCCTTTCCCCAAGAAAATGGTCATCCATCATAGCATCGCCATTAGAGGATTTAATTGAAAAATGATAACGAAGCTATTGGTTATTAATTATACGAAGCAAAGTACAAACCAAATAAGTTGTTCTACATTGTTTAAATGGCGGAGTATTAATATTTAAATCTCACAAAACAATGTCTCAATGGTTTTAAGATTCCGTACTATTAGCAAGGACCTCGTTAGCTCAAGTAGTTAACAATATTTATTCATACAACTTGAGATTTTAAGTTCATTTTCATCCTCCCTCAATATCTCTTGTATTAAAAAAAATTTAGTAAAGTGAGGGATGCCTAATTTTATTTATTTATTTGTTGAAAATCAAATGACCACATACAAGAGTAAAATATGATTTTTATCACAAATGGTATACAAACTTTTCAATTAATGTGATCCTTAATCTTTTGGTCCACAACAGATCAATTTAGTCACTCGCCTTGTGTTCCGTCAAAATCTTCGTTAAGAGTGTTTGCCTGACCAACTTTAAAGGGGTATTTTCGTCAAAATACAACCTATCCAACACCATATCACAAAGTAAAACTCACGTATTTGGCTCAACAAGGTTATCCATTCTCCTTGATGGACCCATATATGTGAAACTTTAATTGGAGAGCATATGACATGGTTGAGCAAAAACGTAAGTTTTATGACTTAAATGAACTATATTTTGATAACAATATTCCTTTGAAGGGTGTCATGCAACTTACAAGTGACCAATTTAATGAAGGATCTGCCAAAATGCGACAATATGGACCAAATTAATGCGTAGACCGAAAGATAAAAGATCATTGCTTGATTTGACAGTTTGAGAACTAAAATGAGGACTTTTAAAAAGTTTAAGGAGCACATGTATCTTACTTGTATATATCCAAAACAATATCACTTTGAGTTTAAAGGTTTAGTGCGAGATTTTCATCTAAATGAAGTCCTACTTCATTGTACCTCGCGTGTACCAATATGGATTTTTGTGGTTAATTTCTGCAACAAATATCAATATGTAATTAAGCTTATGAATCCCCAGTGGATAGACATTGACATATCTTGCATGCAAATTAACCAGCAGCAAGAAAATGCAAATCCTAGGGACAGCTAGATTCTAGCCTTAATTACCCTTTGAAGTATCTATAATTTGAAGATAAGATTACACATCGAAACCCCATACTAGTGATTGGATCATTGGAGAGATTCAGGTTGTGAGAGGGCCCTCAT
>BJCG01001992.1:0-56972 GCA_005406145.1 Prunus yedoensis | reverse complement strand
AATGACGGGCTCATGTCATCACGTACGTGCATGAAAAAATTGATGGGCCTAATAAGTATGTGAATTTTCTAAGAGAAAAAATAAAAATTAAAAAAAAAATCGATAAAAAGCTCCGACTTCCCCCTCACTAACCTTCCCCTCCCATCCCTCTTTTCGTTGTCTCCGCTCTCCCTCTACTCTCTCTTTGCCCCTCCCGGATCAATCCCCAGCCCCCTCCTCAACCAACCACTCGAGATCCATCCTCCCAACCATCCCAGCTGCAAGCCACCTTCAACCCAATGTCCACTCCACCCTCAATTGGTGTCTTGATAAGTTTAAGAGGCGCAGAGAGAGAGAGAGAGAGAGAGAGAGAGAGAGAGAGAGGGTTTAGATAGAAAACAAAAACAAAAACCAAAGCAGAGAGGGGTGGGTCACCCAAACCCTCTTCCAGACTTTTCTTTTGGGCTTTCCAATCAGCAATGACAACTATAAAAATTTTTTTTAAAAAAAAATTTCAAAAAAAAGCAATGCCACCAATTTCCTGAAATACTTTTACATATTAAACTCAAAGGAGGGGCAATCTCGATTCTCTCTACTCCAATTTCCACCACAGCAAGGACGCTAACCAATGACTTGGACAATCGCCAGAGGTAAGAAATGTCTTCCCAGTCTTTCTAATTCAATTGGTCTGATCTTTTCTGTATCTGTTGTTTCTCTAGAATGAGTGCTTATTAGATCAATCTGAGACATTGACTTATGCTGGAAAAGAAAAGAGAGTTAAAAAAAATACTTGAAGTTTAATAACAATAAGAGTAATAATTGTTCATACAGGAGGAAGAAGCAGACTTTCACCTTCCATATTCATTGCCGGCAGCATTGCTGTCTCTGTGGTACGAAGCAATCTGATACATTGACTTGTGCTGGAAAAGAAAAGAGAGTTAAAAAAAATACTTGAAGTTTAATAACAATAAGAGTAATAATTGTTCATACAGGAGGAAGAAGCAGACCTTCACCTTCCATATTCATTGCCGGCAGCATTGCTGTCTCTGTGGTACGAAGCAATCTGATACATTGACTTATGCTGGAAAAGAAACGAAAGTAAAAAAAAAAAAAACTTGTGAGAACCAAATTTGTGTCATGGGATTTAATTTTGTAACCTCACTTGAGATGATTACCTGTCTGTTGCTGAATTTCCACTTTGATGGTATAGGCATAATGGACCGTACATACCGAGATAAAGAACAAAGACGAGGATACCGGTCCTGCATCTCATTCGGCAAAAACGCTACCGCAGGCTGCCATGTTCGAGAATTGAGGTCGAGCATACGTATGTTTATATATTCACACGTTTCTAAAGGATAATAATTGGTCTTTAAGAGCCAAGTTGTAATTGTAGTCGGGAGTGTACCCAGTATTTGTCTCATATTAGAAGGCAGTAAAATCCAAGTTTTCAGATAATTGTCATGAAGCATCTCCCAAGCATTATTCCTCAGAATCCACAACCCTAGCATGTTACGACGTTCAGGCAACTCACTAGTAGACCTAGGCATCCATCCATCTCAATTAATTTGTCGCCAAAAGGATAGAAATCCATGTTGTCGTCAAATGGGCGATACAACTTGGGAAGTGGGATCGTAGTGAATATCTCACTTACAATCTCGAACAGGAGAATGCAACTTGTGCGATACTCATAGCTTGGCCAATATAACTTGCCATTGAGATATAAGGGTTTATTCTCAAGAAAACTACAAAGGTGAATCTCATCGTCGACACTTTCAGGAATAGCCAAGTGTATTTGCCGCCAGTTTTCTGTTCCTAAAGTATAGATCAGCAACCTTAAATTTAAAACTTCACATTCCAATCTTCCAAACTTAACACTTCGTGGACATTTTAATTCCGTGAGTAATTGCATTTGGAGGACCTTGTACTCCTCCCCAACAGGGTCATACCCAAAGTTGAAATTAATGTTACTGTTAATCCGTATAATGTTATTTTCTTGTCGTTTGAAGTGTTGTGGCGGCCCGGGTGGAATGGCAATTTCTTCCCTGGTCAAGGGATTTACAACGTACACATAATAAAATTTAGGGGTGGTACAATAAATGCAAACCAACCTGTCGATCGCTTGGGAACCAACATTTGACTTGAATTTTGAACCTTCTAGAATTTGATGATAAAACCTAGAAACAAGGGTGGCTGCTGTAGGGCGATTTGACTCGAATGTTGAATCTTCTGGAATATGATAAATCCTAGAAACAAGTGCGTCAGTTATGGGGTCCCCCCTAGAACGTTCTGGATCCAACAACACGGAATAGCACCCTACGTCCTGAAGATCTTTTGTGCTAGCAGTGAGGACAGTTGAAGGTAGGAGGACCACCAAGGTTTAACCTTTTATCATACTCTTCAATGAATTCCTTCTGTGAACTTACCCGCTGCCATTCCCGACATACCACCCGCGACTTTACCAGTGGCCCAAGTGGTAACCACCAAGGATATTTGCAATTAATTAGTCGGCATGTTGGAGAATGTCGAGGATACTTGGTCAGTGTCTTTCTCATTGTGGGGATCCATTATCTTTCTTTTCTTTTCTTGCTGAAATCCATAATATGGTTCAAACAAAGGACCATGGCTCTGTAAATAAAGACAAAGAACAAATGATGTAAGCCAAATTATAACTATGAGATCATCATGGATATTTCTGAATAACCTGGCAACAAAATACATACTCAGGTAGCAATTTCAGCACACTGGTAGAGCGAAGTCCAGAAAATGAAGGACCTTGATGAACAGCACGAAAATGCAATAAGATACGTAAATAATTATGCCTCTGCCTGAACCGTTAAGCCTGCACTCTATGAAATAGAATGTAGAACATAAGAAACCCATAACATGTACGCAAATTATGGAGATAGCATGATTGCAAACTCAAATATTATATTGGCTTTGGAGGAGGTTGCTTCAGGCTGATGCTGGGTTCTTTTTTCTTTTTTCTCCTTTAACCTGGCTCAAAACGCGCCGTTTAATAAAAAAAAAAAGTAATATGCGGTTTTGCCCCCTAAACTTTACCATAAAAAAAACTATCACGCGAAAAAGAAAGAAAAAAAAAAGTCTAAGATGAAAAATAGTTGTGAAATAAAATAATTGAATGGAAAAAATGTACACAGAACTCATTCCAAAGAATTTACGGGTTAAAGACCATTGAGATCGATGAAATACGTTGTGAGATATGTTGCTGTGGTGATTATGCAGGTTGCAAGGTATGTGCGACCAGAGGGTGGAGGTTTGGGCTTTGAGGCTTGCTTATGGCTAATTAATTGAGTTTAACATTGAAAGAGGTGGATCTGTGTAGGTGTGTGAGATGGGAGAGAGAGAGAGAGAGAGAGCGAGAGAGAGAGATCAGGTCGGGGTGGGGTGGCTGGGATCGTCAGAGGAGGAGGGTGTTGGGTTTACCGATGGAGGACGGGGGTGAGGAACGTGCAGATGTGTTTGGGTACAGTACAGGGAGGGGCTGGGTTTTTTTTTCCGGTTAATTTTGTTTTTGACTTATTATTATTATTATTTAATAAGGTGTATTTTTTAAATTACTAATTTGCCTTTAATATTGACGAAAAATTGGATGGAGTTTGATAATCTAACTGTAAGGGGTAAAATTGACTATTTTTAAATAATTCGTATGCTTATTTACTGAAAAAAAATACCTAAGGGGAAAATTGACAATTATGGTATAATTAAGGGACAAAACCGCATATAAACCTAAAAAAAAATTAAGGCACCTGGACCAAAACGATGTCATATTGGCCAAGCGTTCTTAAAAAAAATAGAAGCCTGCAGCACGAGGCTTCTCATGCATTTTATTGAACAGGTGGTGTGCGCTTGGGGTCGTCACTAACAAGGCTTGGCATCGCCTGCCCCCATTTTTTCCATACATGCATCCGGCCAAACCTCAATGTAGCATGAACAAATCAACTGCAAGAATCTCTATTTCAGGATAGCACAGAGAAACATCCCAAAATTTACAAGATACTAAAGCCCAAAGAAAACAACTCAATCTGACCTTTTTCCAAAATTTACTCCACTGCAAGCGCAATCATAAAAAAATCATCTTATTCATCTCTCACCACAACGTCTGCTGCCGCAACCGGTGCACCCCCAAAATTTAATCCACTCCAAGCACACTCCTATAATAAAGAGATACAGAGAGGCTAGAGGGTTCAGCCTGTCTCCAAGAGGTTGTGAGCCCAAGTCCTACATAGTGACGGGCTTTTTCAGTAAGAGTGAACGGGCCAGCTTTATATGAAATAGGGAAAGGGAATTGGATACAAACAAAGAGTTTGAATCCAGAGGCGGCTATGAGGGGGTTAAAACGGAGCCACTACAAATCCAATTTTTTAGGGGCCCCAAATTTTTTGCCCACGCATATATGAAATAAGTATGTCAAACATAAATTTCCTTACTAAGTTTGAGCTTAATTTAATATACCCTAGGTAATTTCGAGGACCAATCATGTGATGAAAAAATATAAATGGCCAAAGGTGGTAATTTCATGAACTTCATGAACTATTTGTGAAAATAACTGTGTTTTTTTTTAATACAAGTGATACTGAGGGAGGGAAATTAAACTAAAACCTTAGGTGCATGGATAAATGTTCTTAACCGACTGAGCTACAACCCCGTTGCTTTGTGGAACTGATTTTTATAAAAGAGCAAAAAAGATTTCAAACAGAAGCCATCAAATTCCAAAGAAGAGGAAAATACTATCTTGGAAAAAAATAATAATAATTACTGCACTGATTGAAATTACGCTCCAGGACGTTAGAACTAACGCAACACAATTCAATAAAATTAGGATTAAAATATTTTTTGTCACTGAGTTTTATACAAATTTCATTTAGTCATTGAAAAAAATTTATTTCAATTTATTTAATCAAAATTTATTTTAATTTAGTCACTGAATTTGTAAAAAAAAATTGTGAATTGGAAATTTACACTCCAAGACATTAGAAAGTAATGCAACACCAATCAATAAAATTAATAATTCCAATCAGCAAGCCACTCGTTTCTGATTCCTCGTTTCGTTATTTATTTTTTCTGAAATACTTTACATTAACAAAAACTAGGGCAATCTCTATCTCTCTACACCACCAATTTCCACCACAAGGAGGACGCCAACCAATAAGTTGGCCAAGTCGCCAGAGGTAAGAAATGTCTTCCCATTCTTTCTGATTCAGTTGTTTGATCTTTTTTGTATGGGTGCTTATTAGCTTGCATGGAAAGAAAAAGACTATTCTTACCATGAAGGGCATTTTGTTTTGCTGGAAATGTAAAATTGATTGGGTTCTTGTATTTTATGTACTGTAGTTTCTTTGTTCTGGTTTCCTGTATGTGGGTAAGTTGATTGCAGAAACATTTCAAAATTAAATTAATAGAAATGCAACCAAAACTGTTGTCAAATTGCATTTTTTCTTATATTCTTATATTCTTGCTTGAATGTGTTGATAGAACAATGGTAAAATTATTAAATGCAGCAACAGAGGGCTCTTCATATCTAGGGAGCCAAATTCCAAATCGTTTAAAATGGGGAGATTGATAGGGTGCACTGAGCTCCATCTTTGTCTTACTTCTCAAAAGAGCTAAAGAAAGAGATAGCTAGAGTCATTTTCATTGGAGATTCTCTAAAGCCTTTAGCTAATTTTGTTCTTATATTTGATTTTGCATTCAAGAATGAGGATAGTAGGACTGACAGGAGGAATTGCGTCCGGGAAGAGCACGTCTCAAATCTCTTCAAGGCCCATGACTTTCCCGTCGTTGACGCAGATCTTGTTGCTCGTGTAAGTAATGATCAAACCCTTAATACTCTTATATTGAAATCATAAAAGATTTATGGCAGTATTTTCTTTTTAGCTAGTTCATTGACAGAGGATATTTCAGGATGTATTAAAGAAGGGCAATACTGGCTGGAAAAAGGTTGTTATCAGCATTTGGAGATGACATTTTACAACCTGATGGAGAAGTTGATAGGCCTAAACTAGGCCAAATTAATAATCTCTAATCCCGAAAAGCGCAAACTTCTGAATCGGTACTTACCCTTTTGCAGATAGTTCCATTTTTCTTTTGTGTTTTAATTGAGAGTATCACTTAGTAATACTATTAGCTGTATGATTTTACTTCCTACTTCAACATTATCCCTGGTGCAGTTGAGTAAATCATTATCTTTTACAAATCTGGCCACCATTGAATACAAAAAGACTCACTCATGTCAATCTGTGAATGCTGGGTTCCCACTTATGGTTTTAGATTTATATCATTCAGGTCCTGTAATACTCACCAAGTATTGACTTGTCCAAGTTAAAATTCGTAGTATGCCAATTCCATTAGTCAAAATTGCCTAGATTTTGTTATAATATTCCTGGTAATGGTAATGCCTTATCAGAGATCCTGTGTTGGATTACGTTATAATACAAGTTCCATGTCATATCAGTTTCAAAGTCTAGTTTTTATCTTTTTGTAGAGTGCTGGCTCCTTACATATGGTTTGGAATCGTTTGGGAAGTTTTGAAGCTATGGATGGGAGGGGTTTAAGATTATTGTTGTTGATGTCCCTCTATTGTTCGAGGCCAAGATGGACAAATGGACAAAGCCCATTGTTTGGTATGGTTGATTCTGAAACACAGCTCCAGAGACTCATGTTGAGGGACAGTACAAGTGAGGATGATGCTCAGAACAAATAAATGCTCAGATGTCACTTGATTTGAAAAAGACCAAGGCAGACCTAGTGATTGATAATACTGGTTCACTAAAGGATTTAAGAGAACAGTTTCGCAGTATCTTAGTTATCGTCACGAAGCCCTTGACGTGGACTGAATTCGGGTTTTCTAGACGAGGTGTCACGTTGTTTCTTCTCTCCATTGTTGTAGGTGTTTTGATGTATTTTCAGAGCAGTTTATATACTAGTAGTTTATAGCAACCTTGGAATTGTACTTGGTTGAGATCTTGATCTAAATCTCTCCCTCTTTGATAGAATAAGAACCTCCACTCTGTTTTGTAGCAACAATGAAGAATGATTTTTTGCATCACAGTCTAACGTTATTAAGCCAGAGCCTTTGGTTACTTAAGTTTCTTGGTGGTGAGGTGAGTCATTTGAAATCGCACTTAGCTCTGTCAATGAGGTTGTGTGTGGGGTATAACGAGATATGCATTTTTTATGTGCTATGATTTCAACTTCATTAACTTCTTTTGGGGCTATCCCATTCCTTGGTTCTAGTCAGCAGAAGTGGTCACGATTTTGCTCCATTATGCTTATTTCTTATACCCTTTTTTTGGTTTTTTCAATTTAGTAATATGTACTTACACCCTTAAGGCATACTAGAATTGTGTTTCAATTTTAACAATTCAAGCTATACTAGCATATAATGGGTCTAGCCCAATGAAAAAGAGTCTTGACTTGCAGACCAAAGGTTTCAGATTTGAACCCCATGGCATCATTTGTATGTGTGTGAAAAATCCTCCTCCCCTCTAGTTTAAACTATCGCTTATACTAAATAAACAAATCAATGCCGCATCTTGAACAATTTAGTACCCGTGTTACCTTGTTTTGGGGGCAATCCCATTCCTTGGTTCTAGTCATAGAAGTGGTCATCTATCTTTTGCTCCATTATGTTTATTTAGTTTTTGGTTATTTTATGGCATGTTTACTTGTAGATATGGGGGAACTTAAGAATAAGCAAATAAGGAATATGAATCAAATCAATTACTCCCCTAGTTGATCTAATCCCTAATTTTAAGTGTATTTGATTACGGATTTTATGGCATGTTTACTTAGAAGGAATGAGGGAACTCATGAATTGGGGAACTTAAGAATTTGGGAGTGAGGAAATGGAATTGGATCACACTACTCCCTCTAGTTGATATGATTCCTCTATTTTTTAGGGTATTTGATAATGGCTTTTACCATGGCCCTCCCATAATTTTTTATTCCGTATATGTACGTAAACGTAGGGTCACGTGTTAGTAACAAAGGGGAATACATATTGGAATTCTTATGATACCCATTACTGATAAGTAAACATGCTAGTATGATGAAGACATGTTTACTTACACAAGATCAAGAAGTCGTGAATTAGAAAACTTGGGGAATCAAGGAATGAGAAATTGATCAACTACTCCCCTAGTTGATTCCATCTTGATTTTAAGGGTATTTAATTACAAATTTTAACATGAAACCCAAATCACTTT
The DNA here is from genome assembly GCA_005406145.1 of Prunus yedoensis. Taxonomy (NCBI): domain Eukaryota; kingdom Viridiplantae; phylum Streptophyta; class Magnoliopsida; order Rosales; family Rosaceae; genus Prunus; species Prunus yedoensis. Next base: position 48,765 of record BJCG01001992.1, on the reverse strand, counting down.
TTTATTTTATTCTGATGTATTAGTAAACGAGGGGAAGTCAGGAATTAGAATTAGTAAGAAGGGCTTTTCACATTTAAGCCCATAAATAGGGTCCAAAATATAGAAAAACCCTACATACTCAAACTCTAGGAAATACTCATTTGACTTTTCACATGGACCAAATATACATAGAAGCCTTGAAGTACTTAAAAATTACAACACAACCATGAGAGTTCTTTTCTAAAAATCATAATGTGAGCATAATAATGTATTTCACACATCATGCAAATTAAAAAATAGTATTGTTGGTCCTTTTTGAGTTTTTTTTCTTCAATTTATAGGTCCGGGTGTTTATATATAAAAATCAATGCAAGAAATAAGTTTATTATAAAATTCAAGAAAGATAAGATTCAAAATTTCATTTTCTCAACAACTAGAACAATAAAAAAGAAAAAGACAAAGAAGAATGATACAATCTACGAAGACTCTTCAAACTATTAAGTTTCAAAGAGACAAACCACTGTCCCCTATTATCAACATCGATATTGTCCCTAACTTAATTACTTGTTTAGCAGGTGTGAGGTTTTTTACAGAATTAGTAGTGGAACTATTCATTGTATATTATATTTTATTGGTCATATTCTTCAACACAAACTCATTCAATTTCTATTTCTTCTTAATTCAATTTCATACTTTCTCAGTCTCTTCCCCATTTTCTCCTTGTTGCGTTTCTCCACACGGTCATGTAGAAGCCGAGAATGCCACCAACAATGGCTCTGGTGTTGATCTAGACATAGCCTCCTTCTCTCTCTCTCTCTCTCTCTCTCCCTCTCCTCTCTCTCTCTCTCTCTCTCTCTCTCCTTGATTTTATCGGGAAAGTTTCATGGTGTGTTTACTAATCAAGAATTTGATTTCACCTATGGAGGATTCCTGCGTTTACTTCACATCAAAAAATTAAAAAGTAAGTGGGGGCCCACACAAAATTTGAAATTTAATTCCTGATTTTGGAGGAATTCAATTCTTGGGTGGGAGGTGATATTCTAATTCATGGAGAACTAACCCTTAGGAACTCTTTTTTTTTTTTTTTTTTTACCCATTATATCCTTACACAATTTTAAAATTTTAAAATTTGCCATCTACTTTAACCCAACAATGAGGATATTTAGTAATTAGTACCACTCATACGCTAATTCCATATGGTTTAGTAAACAACTTCAATAGGAATCCAGAATCAAACTCTCCTTAATACATATGATTTAGTAAACAACTTCAATTGGGATTTGGAATCTAATTCTCCTCAATCTAACTCCTCGTCAATTTAATTCATGCTCAATTTAATTCCTCCTAATCCAATTATGGATTAGTGAACATGCCATCAATATTTTGATTTATTATTCTTAGTATTTTATTCAACTTTAAAATAAATAAATAAATTCCCACGTGTGCCACCACCTTGCAAGTTGCAACACATTTTCAAGCACACCTTGCAAGTTGCAACACATTTTCAAGATGAAATATTTTGTTATAAAAATTGAAAACATGTCTTAAGTGTGCAAGTCATTTCGGGTATCTCAAAACAACATATAACCAAGGTCGTTTTTTTTTAAATTTATATTTAATATTCTGAAAAACAAAGGTCGAGGTTTAATATTGATTCTTGACTAGTTGGACTCATCCCAAATTAAAAAGAGAACATCTTGACTAGTCACACAAGTTGAACCAGTGCTTGCTTGCCTTGCCTGCTTGAATTTTTGTACTCACCTTGCCCACCCACCCACTGCCTAATTAGGTAGGCATGTGCTGTTGAATTATAGTCATGTTTGTCAGCATGATAATTACCTTTCAGGATGGATCTACATGATTATATGGTTGCCTAGTCTAATTAATAAAAATTTGTACTTAACAAAATACAAGATGAAAATTAAATCACCTGACCTAGAGAGTTTATCATTTCAGTATTAAACATTTACTTTCATACTTAATATTTGAACTTCAACTTTAAGTTTTTTTTTCTACACCAACTAGCTCTTCATGTGCAAACGTGAGTTAAGCGAATTGGCCACAGTAGTAAGTCCGATCATTTACACTAAAGTTCGAATTTCCGTGTCTATTGATTAGAGTTGTTCAGATTATCGTTTCATACAAAAAATATTAGGGATAGGAATTCAAGCACATGACTCTAACTAAAACTGAGGAATTGAAGATAAGAAATTGATATTAGGGATAGGTATAGAGTTTGTGCTTCTAAGTGCTCAATTTCTTCAGAGCTCCAACCAAACGATCTTAATATACCATCCACCAACACCTTGCACAACCTAACCTCATGTCTCAGTCAATACTCAATTCCATCCATCTTTCTCACCAACCCAAGGACCCCATCTCACTGTGTCTCCTTCCTCTGCTTTAAAATGCAAAAATTTAAAATGCAAGATTCCTCCGATTCACCTAACCCATTCCCAAAAGGAACAATCCAACTCCGACAAAAACACCTCCTCCTCACCAAACCCCCATGGCCGCCTTTTCCCTCCAGACCTCCTCCTCCTCCAGCATTGCTCATCTCGGTTCCCAAACCCGATTTTCTGGAGCCGATTTGGGTCCAGACCCGAAATCCATAGGTTTCCCTTCTCACCATCGCTCTAGTGTCGTGCGTCCTCTCAAGCTCACCAACAGTAAGAGCAGATCAAGAGCAGTGGTGATGGCAGTTGCAGTGAGTGGCAATGACCAAACCCAAATAACGGAAGTCGACATCTCTCTGAGCCCAAGAGTCAACTCCCTCAAGCCTTCAAAGACAGTCGCCATTACTGACCAGGCCACGGCTCTCGTGCAAGCTGGTGTACCCGTTATCCGATTAGCGGCTGGTGAACCTGATTTCGATACCCCTTCTGCCATTGCTGAGGTAGCTGCTTGTTTAGCTTCTTACATTGACATCTTAATTTGTGAATTTTGTTGCATTGCCAATTGCCAGTAATGGGTTGTTTTGAATTCTTTTTCCTTTTCAAAGGCTGGGATCAATGCAATTCGTGAAGGTTACACACGGTACACGCCAAATGCAGGGACTTTGGAACTTCGCCAAGCAATTTGTCATAAGCTCAAAGGTTAGACCTTTTTGTTTCTTTCTGGGTTTTTCATGTATGATATGTAGTGTATGATTTCACATTTGGAGTTGTAACGCTTAGGCTTTTGTAGAGGAGAATGGGATCTCTTACACACCTGATCAGATCGTAGTTAGCAATGGAGCCAAGCAGAGTATTGTTCAAGCAGTGCTTGCAGTTTGCTCCCCAGGAGATGAGGTCAATTGCTCTATACCCAATACTCCCACAATCTACTTTAGACTTTATATTTTTTATGGATTCGTTTATATCATTTTCATGCATTTCAGATTCGAACTGTATTAGTGGAGTGGAAAGAAACCAAGTGTCAGTTCAATAATTAAGAAATGCTTTTTTTTTTTTTCCTTTCTGCTTGTTGTTTTTAGGTGTTATTGTTAGTGGTCATAAATGCATTGTAGCGAGTACCTGTGAAGGTGACTCACATTTGCCAAAAACCATGTATCTCCAGGTTATAATTCCAGCTCCATTTTGGGTGAGTTACCCGGAAATGGCAAGGTTGGCCGATGCAACTCCTGTGATTCTTCCCACGAGCATCTCCGACAATTTTCTCTTGGATCCAAAACTTCTGGAATCCAAACTCACTGAAAAGTCAAGACTTCTGATTCTTTGTTCTCCATCCAACCCAACAGGATCTGTATACCCCAAGAAATTGCTTCAGGAGATTGCTCAAATTGTAGCAAGGCATCCCAGGCTTCTGGTACACTCACTCTACCTGAACTGAAAGACCTGTACTTTATTACCTCAACCTTAACATTTTGAATCCTGAATTTTTGGTTACTGTTTTGTTCAGGTTATTTCTGATGAAATATACGAACACATAATTTACACACCAGCAACGCACACAAGCTTTGCATCTTTGCCGGGCATGTGGGAGAGGACTCTGACCGTCAATGGCTTTTCTAAGGTAAGTATATGGCTAACACCTTGTTGATTTCGTACTCCTCTGGCGTAAAGGTGGCTTGTCCGTGTTAAATCTTGATAACTGTTAAAAAGAAGGAAAAAGACCCTGAAGTGGTAGGTTTGATTCTAAAGATTGACATTTAGAAGGTGGTATCTGTAGGCTTTTGCAATGACTGGTTGGCGACTTGGATATCTTGCCGGCCCAAAACACTTTGTTGCAGCATGTGGAAAGATCCAGAGTCAGGTATTTCCTACATTAGAATTCCATATGTATCGTGCAAATATATTTTGCCAATTATTTAACAAGTAATAGTGGCACATGTCTGACATTTGCGTTTTTTGAACCTTTTTTTGTTAGCTTGTGGCATTCATTAATAGTTTTGGGGTAAAAAGTTTGAAAATGTGCACACACACAAAATAAGAACAAAAAAAAATCCTTCAGCCCTTCCACACAGACTAATTAATAATTTATGGTCTATACATTTGAGTATAATGTTAGTTCCAACAAATTCATTTTGATGTTGCTTGCCATTGTAATTAAAGTTTTTTTTTTTTTTTGGACGAAAATTAAAGTTTATTCATTCCTACAATGAAATTTATAAACATGGAATATTTTATGGAAGTTTTAATCTTTTGTTGAATTGTAAAATTACGTGGTCAATAAGCATGTGTGGGATATGTGTTTGAAAATGTGGTAAGAGGTATCATGCATGCATTATATCGAGAGGTACTTAAAAAAAACATACATAATGAGTTTAGTGGACACATCACTTGTTTAATAGTATATACTGCATCAAGTATAAACTAACAGTCTAACATGTCTTGAATGCTATAGATGGTCAACCACCTTTAAGTAACTAAACACCACTACAGCTGAGAGACGGTTCTTAAGGGACAAAGAACAGCATGGCGCTGCTATCATAATAATTCTTGTCATTGCTTCTTTCTTCTTCAGCTTCCAACACAAGATTATTTTTTTCTCTGTTTTGGGTTGAAGCCACTGATCGTTTTGGACATTGTGCAGAAAAATGTCCTAAGTATTTACATTTCTAACATTGCTGTTCAGTTCTAGTTTTAAAACTAGAGCCAGCACTCTTAGGAATGGGAATTGCCAAATGGCTGGCAGAAGTGGAGCCACCGTGGGATTTTTCAAATTCAATTTCCTTTTGCTTGCATTTGCAACGGAGTTTTAAATTCCAATATTCTCTTCTAATGGAGCCTTCTTAAATGTTCCCTTTTGTACTCTTCTTCCATTTGATTAGAAATCTGGATGGGATCATGACTTGCTGCTAAATCCTTAAGAAATATGAGTATTTAATTCTTTGCAGCATGGATATGGATGCCTTTGTTCCATGGAAAGTCTAATTTTGTCCAAGCTAAAGAACTTATTTGGAATACTCTGTGACCGAGAGACTTCCTGGCAACAATTCTTTGAAGGTCAATGAACTTATTGCTTGTCACCACCTAAAAACTAAATCCAACCTGTATAGCCAATCAAGGTTTACTTCAGAAATGTTGCCCCTTCAGAAATCATCAACTACCAATTTCACACCCCCCCCCCCCCCCCCCCCCCCCCCCCTTTTACTCCCAATAGTTTACGTTCTTCTTGCCATGAGGATGAAGATGACATAATGACTTTCTGTTAAACCCTTAAGAAATATGAGTATTTAATTCTTCGCAGCGCAGATATTGATGTCTTCGTTCCATGTAAAGTATAATCTTGTCCAAGCCAAAGAACTTACTGGTTCACTCTGCGACAGAGAGACTTTCTGGCACCAATTCTTTGAATTTTTGGTGTACTTATTGCTTAGGCAGTGTGTCATAACCATCTGCATGTCATCTCAAGCTTTTGACAGCATACTGAGCTTGTCATAACCACCCCTAGTTTTAACTAATGCACAGCTAATTTATATTTGCAAGTATAACGGAACAAGTCCAAAGTTAAGATCATGGATGGTTAATTAGTATCATTGCAAAAGAAATTGAAGATAATTAAATAATTTGGCCTACATTAGAGGTCAATATTTGGACATGTCTTAAGTATTGGATGAAATTTTGGGATGATCTATATATATACATTACTTTTATTTACATTTCTATGTATGTTTGTGTTTTTGTAGTTTGCTACACACAGCTAACCTGTGTAATATGCCATAGTTCACCTCAGGTGCCAGTAGTATATCACAGAAAGCAGCAGTTGCTGCCCTAGGTCTTGGCTATGCTGGTGGAGAGGCAGTTTCTATTATGGTGAAAGCATTCAGGGAGCGACGAGATTTCTTGGTCAAAAGCTTTGGTGAACTTTCTGGTGTTAAGATTTCAGAACCCAAGGTACCAGATCTGATAATCCGTTTATTTCCTCTTTATTTTTCTCATTTTCCTTTCCCCCTTGTCTGGAGTATAGCAGTCCTTTGAGGGATTAAATTTTTTTGTATCTTTTTCTTTTTATCCTAATTTCTTCGTTATATCACTTCTCACTTTCAGGGAGCTTTCTATCTCTTCATTGATGTCAGCTCTTACTATGGAACAGAGGCTGAAGGATTTGGTAAAATTGAGAATTCGGAGTCCCTATGCCGTTACCTACTTGATAAGGGTCAGGTATGCATTTCCAATGGCTGCTTGTAGATTGCTATTCAGGAAGGGCCATATTTTAGTAGTCGTAATAGTTTGAAATCCCTTGATGGTTCCATAAAATGCTGACATGGGATTGGTCACTATCTATATTAAAAATAAAATAAAAGAAGGAAAAGAAAAGGAGTGCATTGAGTAGCAAACTGACTTCAGTTTTTCATACTTGGGTTGTCATTGATTTACAGGTTGCACTAGTTCCAGGGGATGCATTTGGAGATGATACCTGCATACGAATATCCTATGCAGCATCCCTCACAACCCTGCAGGCAGCTGTGGAGAGAATTAAGAAAGCACTCTTCGCACTAAAGTAAAGCCTGTCTTCCATGTTTAAATTAAGCAAAATTATTACTGATAATGTTGCAACTGTTGTACTTCGGTGTAAATCTGCACTCTATTAATTGTTTCGAAACTAAGCATAAGTTGGTCCTGTAGGGGACAGTCTAAAATAATTTTTCTGGTGCTGTATTCAACAGTTATTCAATCAAAGGCGTATGTTCCTTTTTTTTTTTGGTTAAATGAAAGGCGTATGTTGAATTGTATTTTAAGGATTCTAAACTCATTTTTGGGAATGGTCTTCTCTTAGAAACTACTGGAATCTGGCATTTTCGTTGGAAATATGATAAACGAATTTAAGTTTTGGAAGCTGAAATATAAGGCTATAGTAATCATTAAGAATTAGCATATATTTCAAAAGAAAACAGAGAATGAGGTTAGAAAACGCAACTCTACCCTTTGTTAGCAAAACTTTTTTGTTGCAGGTTTGGGACTTGTGAGAAAGCCGAACCGAAAGTAATTTGCAGTTATTAAACATGGAAATGTCGTTCTAGGAAATGCATCCTAAAAGGTTTGTGACTAATTAAGTTGAAGCCCAATAACGTCTAATATGGATATTTCCCACAAAATGTCTCAAATAAGTTTGTTTGAAGTATCCCTTAAAAGAATGAGATTGTATGCATGTTTGTTTTGGTTAATATAAATAATTTTTTGGGGGGTTAAGTTTATGCTCAAGTAAGTTGTGTAAAGCCCACATGGAGGCCACTCATTACTCGCAACTTCTTGTTCTTCTCACACACACTACTAAGGTGTCATGAGGGTTCGAATCTCAGATCATTGGTATGCAAGTTAAGGCTCTTTTCCACTGGGTTAGACCACTCATTCCTTTTCCACTTTCTTGTTTTGGTTTGAAACATTCACACACAAATTGATATTAACTATTTGTATTCAATAATTGAGAAATTAGGGAAAATTATTTATATTCACATTCACATCATGCTGCCTTACCCAAAAAGTGAGTTCATGAATGAATACAAAAGGCTTATGAATTTTCATCATTAAATATATATATCATGAGAAAGGAGAAGGAAAGACGAAGAGAAGAGAAAGAAAAGAGACAAAGCATATATTTATGTAGGAAAGCGAATAAATTCGTGCCTAGTTGGAGACTTTGCTTCAAATGTTCCAGCATATTCAACCATGGCCTAATGGATGAAGATTGTCAAAACTTGTCCAAAAGGAAGGTTCCCTCCAAAGGTTACCGTTTGAAAAGCAATAGCAGAAAGAGGAGAAAGCAATTCCTGTCCAACTGGAAGTGCTTTTGTATATGACATCTTGAGGAAGCTAAGGACTAAAGAACCCCTAGAGCCAAAGCCAAAGCCTAAAACTCTTGACTTAAACTACAAGTAACTCAATCTCACATAGGAGGAATTCCCTTTCTTCCACTCTTGCCTTTCTCTCTTTCTCTCTCTCTGTTTTTTTTAACTTCACCTTTATATATAACCCGTACATAACGATGATGAAAATTACCAAAAGCCTGAAACCCAAAAAGGGAAAACCAGCTATAACCTCAAATGGATGCTTCTACTTCATCATCCAAAGAAGGCACACCAGAGATTGTGTTCTTTGACATAGAAACAAATGTACCCAATAGAGGTGGACAGAGGTTCTGGGTATTGGAATTTGGTGCAATTGTAGTTTGCCCTCAGAAGCTTGTGGAGCTGGAAAGCTATAGCACCCTCATCAGGCCAGGGGACTTGTCTTCTGTGGCATTGAGATCTGGCCGGTCCGACGGGATCACTAGGGAAACTGTTGCAAATGCACCCTTGTTCAAGGAAGTTTCTGATAAGATATTCAGCATTTTGAATGGTAGGGTGTGGGCAGGCCACAACATCAGAAGATTCGATTGCATACGGATTAAGGAGGCCTTTGCGGAGATTGGCAGGCCTGCTCCTACTCCTGTTGGGATGATTGATTCTTTAGGGGTGTTAACTGACAAGTTTGGCAGAAGAGCTGGTAATATGAAGGTATATAAATGTTACAATTAATTGTTAAACCCTAAACCAAACTGTAATTTTTGGCTGCAAAAACAATCTTACTTGATTTTCATTTGTTCAGATGGCAACTTTGGCATCTTACTTCAAGCTTGGGCAGCAAAAGCACAGGTGGGGAATCACATTTATAGTTACTATTATTGGGGTATATCAGAAGAAATTCATGTTTGGTTGTTTATATAATTCCTCAAAACATTTATAGGAGCCTTGATGACGTTAGAATGAACTTGGAGGTCCTCAAGAACTGCGCAACTGTGCTATTTTTGGTACTTCCCACAAGACCACGTCTATTTTTTTTTTTTTCCCCCGGTTGATGAATAAAACTTTTAATTAGCCTTTAATTAAACTTCTTAATTTGTAACACCTTAGGAAGCAAGCCTCCCTAGCCTGCTAAATGGCAACTGCCGTGGCTCTTCAACGATCACAACGCGAAGCAGAAGCAATGGGAAATCGTTATGCAGAGAAGAAACTAGCCGGAAGTCTCCACCCACTGCTTCGATTGGATATCAGAGAGCGGTTCCATATGCGTCAAGGGGGAGTTTGGAAAAGGTTTAGCATTTAAAATCTTAGTTAATAGTTAATATCATTCATGATTAATATTAACGAAAGTGAGATTAATTAAATAATTGCTTCTCCTTTATTATTATTATTATTTATTTGAAAGCAGATGACAGAGAAGGTAAAGAATCTGCTGTGTAGAGCTCAAGGAAATCAGCCTCTTAATACCATATTGAAGCATTCTCATTGCCTACTCCGGTGACAAAGCAAAGGACGTCCATTTTTCATGCAGCTGAGCAGATCATCTCTTCTCCCTCCTTCTATCCTATTGAGAAACCATGACAGAGGGAGAACACAAATTTACAATTGCCTGCAGTGAAAATTAGAGAGAGGAGATTAAAGCAAAGCAAACAATAGCAACAACTTGAACTAGTTATTATCCTTCGACTAATTGATTCAATATATATTTATAATAATTTTTTTTGGTTTCAAAACCATCTCTTATTTATCTGCGTTCTTTTGTTATTTCTTTGTCTATACTCTATACCATAATAAACATCCTTCCTAACATCTCATGGATCATGTGGTTGTCAGTACACATTGACTAACTAAGCAATTGAATTTGAATCTACATTTTAGAATTTGAATCGATGGCGCTGTAATTATACAGCCTAATTTTCAACCCGACTTATTGATGTCAAAAGTTGGTCGTAGTTAGTTTTGACCCAATTCGCTATTAGAGAATTACCTCTAAACCATTTATAAAAAAAATGTGCAAATGCTAATTTACTTAGATTTCCAGCAGTTCAATAGATTAGAGAATTAGCTCAAAATATCCCAGTTCAATTAACCAATCACCAATTCAAAACCATCAATTAACTCAACACCCTTCAAATCACAAGAATCGAAACCTAATTAGTTCAAGAGCTCAAGACAATTCGGAATGTGAAGAAAGCCCACAATAATTTACCTTAGGGCCCATTTGATAACAATTTCATTTTTTAGTTTTTATTTTTAAGAAATTGAAAACAGAAAACTTGTTTAGTAACCAATTTTAGTTTTCATAAAAAAAATTGAAGATTGAAAAACTGTTTAAAAGTTGTTTGGTAATAACTTATTGGTTAGTTTTATTTGGAAATGGAATTTTTTGGGGTCAAATTATGAATTTGAGATTGTAAATGAAGTGCATGTTACAAAGAGTTTGTAGTATTTTTTTGAGTTTGAATGATTTTTGTTGTTGATTTTTTTGTGAAGTTTAGATATGGAGGTCTCGAGGCTTGGACTAGGTCCACTATCGAACACAAGAGTCGAGTAGTCAGGTCTAAATCGGGAGGTCCCAAATACTGAGTTTTGGTAACTGGAGTGCATTGCATGTGTGGTGATATAAAATTGGTGACTGAAAAAGGAGAGCAAGAAAAATGAAAACAAAAACACTTTCAAGGATTTTTTATATTTAATTTTATTTAATTTTATTTATAAGAATAAGATTTCATTCATAAGTCAAAACGGCATACAAAGACTGGCATGAATATAGTAGCCTCATTAAAACCTTCCTAGAAAAATCACTTGGACAAACCCCAGAGTAGGAAAAAGTACCACACATGCCAATGATTAACAAGAGAGTCCGATCCATATCACAAAAGAGCGTTACAAGAATAGGAAGAAAAAAAAACCAACTAAACACTAACATAGTAGACCCACAAAGAGAATCGCATCCCAACTGTCAAAAGAAGCTTTCTATGACCAAAACTCATAGTTTTGACTACCCACAAACTGCAAAAACACACCAAGGAAAGAAACCCAAGAGAGTACAAGAAGGAAGAGCACAAAACAATAACAAGAAAGGCCCTTGAAAAGCACCCAACTCAACTCAGAACTTGGCAAAGAAACTCCTATGACCAAACATAGGTCTTCGGGCGGCGCAGAGTAAAGATGAGTTGCAAATGAACAACAAAACAAAGAAAAAGGACAACAAAACAGACGCTAAAATCGAAGACGAAACCCCTCAGAAGGCACACCACCACAAAGACAAAACATCAGCCACTAGATATCACAATTCTTCGGAAGAGATACCCAATCCATCATCACTACTATCGCCGCCACCGAGACAAAGACAACACTAGCCATCTAGAACACTGCAAAAACAACAAAACAAAACAAACACACAAACAAACCTAGATCCAAACATATCGAGGCTAAAAACCCAAAATCCTAGTAGATCTGGGGAGGAAAAGAGGAAAGGGAGAGATGGGCCAACAAGAGCTCCCATGAAAGTGGAAAGATGAGAGAGGATGAGGGCGGACACAAGATTATCATGAGGACATTCTATGTCTTTGAGGGACAAGGAGTCTCGAAGACGGTACGATGATGTGGGGCATCTTGCATTTACATCTTCGTGGGTACTGAGTTTGTAAATGCATTCGCTATGTCGTATAGCTTAGTCAACATGCTAGACATTTATGGATGCCAGAGACATCGTGGTGCACCTTGGCCACACATGTTCTCTCGAAGGATTCAATATTGTTTGACCTTGTCCAATACATGTGTGGATGCTATTCTGATATTGACGTGTATAGGGGACGATCACCTATAACACACGAAAATTATGTGCGACACTCAGAATACATATGTCATTATGTGGTCTATCTTGTGTGTCAGTAGATTAACTAGACAAAGTGTTAGAAAGCACATGTGGTGTTGGACCCCTGAGTCTTGTTGGGGACACTAGCATGCCACTAGTTGTTTGTGACTTGGTTGATGCAGTTGGAGCACCTTTTGCAACACCTTGACACATGAGAGACAAGGATTGTTTCGAGTCGTGGGAAAGTGTGTAGTTATAGTGTTGTGTGGACCATTTTCTTGCCACAAGGCATTGAGCCTATGGTGGACGACACTTGTTGTTGAGCCTCAAACTTTTAAAGACTTTTATAGAGTTTAAAAGTATGAAGGTATCCAATTTAAACTTGTAATCAGTTTATAAAAATCTAGTGATATTCAATTGTGACTTTTAAAAGTTATTTAAAAGTTTGGTGGTATCCAATTGTGTCTTTTAAAAAGTCTTAAAATTTTTGGTGGTATCTAAAATGTAATAACTTGATCCTAAATTAATATTTAATTATAAATTTATTATAGTAAAAGACAATTTTATCTTGGGAATATTTTAATAGTTTAAAAGTTATCTTTTTGTTTGGGAAGGAATCTGGGGATTTCAGTTGTACTGTTGTGTAGAGCACGTCGAGATGAGTCTGTAGACACGTAGTATGCTCAAATCGGAGTTGTACCGAAGAAGTTGCGATCAAAAGAAGTCCAGTGGCACAATCGTAATTTTTGCGAAGTCATTTTTTAAAAAAACCTGATTTTTCTCTCTCCTTCTCTCTCCTCTCACGCAGACCCCTCTTTCTCTCTCCTCTGTTTAGAAACAGCCACGACCTCCATGGCTTCCGGCAACGATTACGGCCACATCCGGCCGTCTCCGGCCACGAAATTGGTCCCATTCTCTTCGTATTTCACTCCTATACCCATATATAGTAGTTTCCAGCCCTAAATCTAAGAAAAATTAAGCTAAAATTCAAGCCAAACTCAGCCCAAAATCGGCAGCTTCAAAACAGTGATTTTCGAGGGCTTTTCCGGCCAACTCCGGCCACCCCAAGCCGTGAAATCACACCCAAAACACTCCCCTACCTTCCCTTCGTGTTTTCCCTCGAAGACCAGACTTGATTTCATCCCAAAACCGTCGAATCCAAACCTAGAATTTCTAGGTTTTCAAGAGACAGAAACGTTCGTTCGAGGGCTTTAAAGGTGGAATTGATCGTCGAGCCAAGGTATAAAGTTACTCCCCTTGATGTGCTTAATCCGTAGGTATGATTATTGGCCGTCTGTTTGGAGTTTTCCGATGGCCGGAAAATTGCTCTACACCCCCCGCCGGCGGTGGCAGCACGTCGGCGGGGTGTCAAGGTTGGATTTTTGACCTAGAATGTTCCCCACGTCGTCCCGAGTATGGTGGTATGCTCAGATTTCAATTTGGTTACCGTTTGATTGTCGATCGGATATCGCATATTAGGCGTTATCCGGGTTCGATATGATTGGGCCGTTGGATTGACTCCAATTTAAAATATGTTGATCTAGGCACTTCTAGGATCGTATAGGAATTCGCAGATCGAGAATTGGAGTCCCGGATACTTCAATTCAATATTCAAAGTTTAGATTAACCGTCCAATCATGCGATAGTGAACGATCCGATTGTTTGATTCAGACCAAATGTGCAGGACATGTATAGTAAACCTTGTTGAACCCGTAGGAACTTCCAGATTGGAAATCGAAGGTCGTCGGCCCCGCAGGCCTGGTTTACCCAATTTAGAAAGTTTGACCCTCGGTTAACCATGAGTCTTCCGATATAATTTTACCATTCGAGAAGTGCTAGAACGACCTTGTAAACGAGGCTTGACTATTTGTGAACTATTTTTACTTTGAGTTATGCTATAGTGTCTTATGTTGTCCTTGGGTGTTATTTGTATATTGGAAGTTTGTCTTGTTATTTATTTATTTATTGTTATTATAAGTTTTATTAAAGGTTATGATTTGGTGATATTGAATTATTCAAATGTTTATGAGTTGTAATGTAATTGCTTTTACTTTCTAAGGATATTATGTTATGCTTGATTGTGTAGAGCTGGGAATGGTTATTAACTAGATTTTGGTGTAGACGAGAAATTAATTAAATGTCTTATTATATGTTTAAGTCTAATACATATACACAGTGGCTTGAAAATGATGAATCATAGACATTAGTACAAAATGTGGCATATATTTTAAGTGTAGTGGAGAGTTGATTTTTGGAAAGTTGATATAAGAGTTGGAAAATGGATTTTTGGAATAAGGGAAAGTTCATAATGAGTTTCGGAATATAGTTTTTAAACCCCCCACGGGAGTACCCCCCAGTTGCCTTTAAAACAGTTTTATCATTTACAACAATGCCCCATTAGTTTCGGGGACACTTGAACTGTGTGGTGTGAGGATGTGCGTTCTCGGGTTGACTACATGTCCGTCGAGTTTTGCTCGAGTTGACTTTGTGTCGTCAAGGCCTGCGAGGATTGTGGCTCGAGTTGACTTTGCGTCGCTGAGGCCTGCGAGGAATGCGGCTCGGGTTGACTTGTGTTTCCGAGGCCTGCGAGGATGTGTCACATTATGTGACACAAGGAATTGACATAAATTTGTTGGAATTGATGGATCACGAATGGGGGTATGTCTAGGTGGAGAGTATTTAAGTTTTGAGATATTTTAAATTAAAAATTGAGAATTTTATCTTAGTATTTATGGGCGAATGTTTTAATATATGTTTTCCTCTTTAAGAGACAAGGATTAAGAGTTTTTTTAAGTTTTAAGGATTTTGTATAATTCACAATTATTTTCTTAAGTGAAGTTTTATTTACCATGTCGTTACTGGATTTTATATACATCCTTTTTGTTCTCCTTATGTTTCTTTTCCAATTTAAAAGTTATTCTCCTTTCATTATTTTCTTTTCCGTTTTAATTTCTTTTCATATTTACTTTTGCAAACAGGTGGTAAACATAAAAGTTGAGTACATAACTTGTCATTAAAATAAAGAGAAAGAATAACGTGTGGCTTGATCTCTTGTTAAGGGTATGTAGGCAACCTAGAGTCACTAGGTGCAGCCGCGAGCCCAAGTGATTGAAAAGCTGTTCAGTTAAGTCATTTTGAAATCTGTTAACGTATTCATGTTGTTCCGAAAGTTGGGATTAGTTTCAATTGGCAGAATGTTTTATTTGATTTAAAAAAGGCCTGAGGCCATAAAGATTTGATGTTTGGTTGCTTGAATTCTATTATTGTGCATGTTGAGCGGTTGTGGATATTTTTATTGCTTGTTGTACAGGTGAAAAGTTTGGGAATGAGCAATTTAAATTATTAAATTTTAGTTAGAAGGGCATTTTGATCAAGTGTGCTCGGCACCTACCAGGTGTTGGACATGCACAGGGTTCGACGCAGATTCCAAAGTGGAATTTGGGTCGAGTCCTGTCAACAAGTTAATGACTTTTTTAAAAAAAACTTATTAAATGAATGACTTTCATATACTTTGAAGGCTAATTATTAATAATAAAAGTCTTGCCAATTCACTAGTGACTTATAAATTCTATGAAAGTTACTCAATTAAAAAAGTCTTCATAAGTATAGAGTGGATACACCCCCGCAAGTATTATAATCTCGAAAAAGACAGGAGTAGGCTGACCAAGGACCCAAAAGGGCCTTGGGCCACACGAGCTATTCTTGAGCGCTCTATTTTACGCTTCCGCCAGTAAGTCGCTTTCTCTCGACCCGTGACACTATGCATGATCGGTCACCATTGTAATTTGTGTGTGGGGAGTTTTTCGTCCAAGATGATGAGACTTGAACCATAGGTGTGATTAGGTAGTTTGAGGAGTAATTTGGGGCTTTGAAGGACTTAAAATTACTTTGGATGAAAATACCTCATTTAGACTTGAATAGGGGATTTTCAAGTGGTATAAATATGATGGAAAACCCAAATTGAAAAAAAAAAAAAAAGTGTTGTTATTTCAATGACAGTATTACTTATTAGGAATGGAGGAACAATTGACTTTGGAAATTTAGAGAGTAATCAAGGAATTGGAATTGGAATTGGATAAACTACTCCCCTTAGTTGATCCTATTCCTAATTGAGCTTATTTGATTATGGTTTTTTACGTGGAACCCACATAATTTTTTAGTCCTTAAATTATTTGAATTTGAATTGTTAGTAAACACAGGAGAAACAAGAATTTGAATTATTTCAATACACTTTCCTATGCATAATAGAGCCACAAACTCTAGGAAGAAACCCAATTGAATTGAAATTTTTTATTAAATGGAAGCGATAGTCTAAACTACAAGAGGATAAGGTTTCTCACACACCCATACTACTAATGTGCCATGGGGGTTCAAACCTAAGACCATTGGTCTGTAAGTCAAGGTACAATTGGCTTTTGAACCGGTCTAAAGATAACTTACATACTTATAATCTCGACCATTGGATTGCATCTAAGAGACTATCAAAACATTTAATGAATGCAATTCAACAATCAAGATTGAATAAGGGTGTTGATTGTTTCACTCCTCTTTTACTATAACATATAAGGTAGTGTAAGTGGACAAAAAAAAGTTAGAAAATCAGCTCCCCTAAATAATTGCTTGTAAAGAGAAATTACTAAACTAAATAGGTCTAGTTATACTAGGTTAAGGTAAAGCTGAAGCAATTCCAACAGTGATGTTATACTAATTTGTTTGCGCCATCTGTGACATAAACTAAAACAAATCGGACTACACCTATTTGTAGTGAAACATATAGAAAAACTAAACTGAATGCGGCCCACTCATAGTCTAAAGAAAACCCAAAATGAAAAAACCAATTTTGTATCTAATAAAAAACAATATTTTCGTACAGGTTTACCCCTTTCTAATAATTATTTTTACAAAATTGACCAATCAGAGAAATTTCAAGTGACAAAACCTAAATCACAAATCCACCATCTCTCGATGATTTGCAACTCTCTTATGTGTCCACTTCACCCCTATCTCTACGGCTTATGTTCTGAAAGCCTTCGCTACACCTTTTTTTTGTTTTTGTTGGTGAAAGATACTTCATTAACAGCCAAAAGGCAGGAAATAGGCAAAAAGCAAAAACAACAAACACGCCCAAAAGGCACCAGCTACCCTAAAGACATAGAGAGTAGCCAACAAACAAACAAACAAAGACCAAAACAAACCAAAAAATAGTCGAATAGTAAACTAGCCATCCGAGATTCTACCACGTGTCACAAGCTACCCTAAAGACATAGGAGGACAAGGCAAGCCATCCCGAGACAAAATGAAGATAAGGGAGGAAGGGGGCGGTCGACACAACAATTCGTGTACATCTTTGCCTAGCAAGCATGGCCACGGAATTAGTAGCATTGTTAGCTTCACGAGGAACCCAATTCTATATATACGAGAGAATCAGGATCTAAAGTTCTTGATTTCATTAAGAATGGGAAAAAGTTCCCAAGCATTTCGTTTAAATCCTACCCCCAGCTACAAGAATAGCATATTGAGAGTTAACTCCATAATTACCTCACTCAACCTATGGAATTAGTAAGCCTAAGACCATCCAATAAAGCCAAAGTTTCCACCTAAATGGCAAACTAACCAAAGGCAAGAAGAACAGGAAATACCCAAAACACCGCCAGAACCCCTACAAATGACAGCCCCAATACCCCCTTCCAATGAAGAAGGATCCAAAACACCATCCGAATTCACCTTGACATACCTCGCGCGCACTGAGGGAGGGGGCAAGGGGGTAGGGGGAGAGGGAAGGGGGACCAGATCAAGGAGGCACGCATAGGAGAGGGAATCTTACCAACCCAAGAGCAAGAAATAAGGATATGCTCAATAGACTTAGGCTCCAAACCACATATAGGACAAATGGGATTATTTCTAATCCTTCTTCGGTAGAGATTAGCATAAGTAGAAAGATTGTTAGAAATGGTCTGCCACGAGAAATACTTGATTTTTGAGAGCTCAGCTAAAGATCAAATGGTCTTCCAAGTGGATTTACAAATAACATGGGAAGAACTTGAACTCGCAAACGACGAAGGAGGCATGTTACCTTGAGTCAAAAGGTACTCAGAGCGAATAAAGTACACACCATCCTTTTCATGAGGCCACAACAAATCATCAAACAACACAAACGCACAATGGGAAGTAACCAAATAGCCGTGCATTCCTCCGCAGAAATAAGTTGAACAATCTGATCTAGATTCCAAGAGCCAAAAGCACGATCAGTAAGATCTACAACCACATGGGGCACAGAAGCATGCACCAGCGCCCGTGGGTGTATAATTCCCAACTTGGAATTAGGAATCCACTTATTATTCCAAATATTCACCGAGAGCCTGCCCAAAATTTGCCACCGTACCCTCGACAAAATACCAATCTCTATCCTCCAACAAACTAGACACATCCAAGAAGGGTGAGCACATTTCCTCGCTTCAGAGAATGGCAATGAGGGAAGTAGAAGAGCCTTCAAAGTTTGAGCCTACAGAGCATCGAGGTTATGGAGCAACTACCAACACTGTTGGCAAGAAAGGGCCAATTGAAAGAAGTCAGGTCCGAATGATAAGACCCGACCTGAATTCCCCCTCGAAACTCGTGTTGGACCCTGCTTCCCATCTGACATCCAAATGACACTGGGCCCACTACTAAAATTTCACCTCTCACTTGTAAGTTTAAGAAAAAGAGGTCGAGACTTCTACTAAAGTTTAAGAACAAGCAAGCCCAAATATAATTAAACCGAATTCCAGTCTCAATTCAATTCATACAAAAACTCTCCCCCAAGTATATTATGGGGAAACTGACCAACCCTGTTCGGCAGGGTGGCAGGGGAATATCTTGGGAAGAATCATATGGCTTGACACTTGTGTTTGTAGTACGAGTACATGCAATACACACACTGATCGGACACCTATAGAGTAATCTCTATGCAAGTACAGACAATATCCACTAGTTAGACACCTATCGAGGTGAGGTAACAGGCAAAAACCACTAACCGGACACCTACCATGTAGATACAAAGCAATTCACTCTGCCTAGACACCTACCACCGTAAGTACAGAAATACACTGATCGGACACCTTACAGGCAATTTTCACTGGCCGGACACCTACCACCATAGGTACATGCAATATCCTAGTCATGTGTACATACTCTATCAAAGTCAACCGTATATTTTTTCCGAAGGCAACTGGGAATGGGTACCTAGGGTGGTTTGAAATCCATTCTCAACACTTATCATAGAAATTCCCTTTTAGCAAATCCCTTTTTCCACTCTTTCTCAAATCCTTTCTTAGTTTTCTCAAACAATACAAAATCCTTTCAAAACCATTCAAATTCAACTATGCATCGATAAATAATTAATAAATGAAACCCCTTTTTTAACCCGAGATTAAAACTCTAATTTCACTATTTGACTTCCAACCAATAAAATCTTATCAAAACGTTCTCAAAGTAAATCTGAACAATAACCCACATTAAATCCTTACGAAATATTTACTTAACATCTCACATATTCCATCGTTACACATATATAACAATTCAAAAAAATATTTCCCGAATTTCCCCAGCAAATCACATTTATCACATGCATAATTGTTTAAAGTCATTTAGAACCAAAACCGAATGCTTTGGAAAAATAAAAACCAACTTGACATCATCCATAAACATTTAATAACTCTTTAGTTCATAGAACGTAGGAAATGTTGAAGACCATAATTGAAAAATATATTAAATTACTTCCACCCAAAACCAAATGTTCAAAAAAGTAAACACTAGAAATAATGAATTCTTAAGACATTTCATGCAAGCATCATTTCATGAAAACTATTTATAAAATAAATGTCCACTCACGCACGGTCCAAAGAACAGTCAACCCTCTACGGTTTCATCCGGAGCGATTCGTTGCGCTAAAGAACCTATTTGAGAGAATATAAGAATTAATTGAATAATCAAACCCACATTGAACTTTAAATCAATACCCTAGCTCTCGGGACTCACAGTGGGTGCATGTTATTTAAGAAAATCCCTAAGGCCATTTTAGTACTTAACAAGAGATAAGACAGTCTCAAAGACCCCTGGTCAACTGTCCGATCAAACTAGTCATTCTGGTGAACCGGGCCCCGCTGGGCCTACACTTTCGATTTCTGATCTGAAAGTTCCTATGGGTCCAATAGAGCTTAACTAAACACGTCCCTAGAGTTTGGTCTCGATCGATTGGTCGGATCACTTTGATCGCATGATCAAACAGTCACCGGTTTTATTAACCTTAAACTCATTGATTCGGAGCATCCGGAACTCTGATTCTTAATCCGCGAATTCCTACACAATCCTAGAGATAAGGGAAACAACATACTTGGAATTGGAGCCAATCCAACGGTTCTGAACATATCAAACCCGGATATCGTCTAATAGGTGTAAATCCGTTTGACTGTCATACGATAACCAAATTTGAATCTGAGCATACCGTCGCGCTTAGGACGACATGGGGATCAAATTAGAACACAATGGGCCACCACACCATGGCCCAAGATCGGGTCTGGAAATCAGTGGGTCGTGTAGAGGAGGTGGAGAGGAGCTTTTTGCAAGTCATGGTGTCGGATTTAGTGGTCGGATGGTGACGCAGTCGCCGTATGAGATTCCGAGCTTTGAAATGGAAAGAGTGTCGGGGAGAGATAGAGAGAGAGCTGATCTATTTTAAAACCCAACTTCGAAAAATTTACGATTTGTGCCATTGAACTTTCATTGACCCACAACTTTTTCGTTATAACACCAATTTGAGCCCACTACATGTCTACGAACTTGTGAGAGCGAGCTCTATGCAACGGTGCCCTTCAAATCCCCAAAATTCTTCCGGATTAAAAAGTGACCAAAAAGACCTTACCTCCTCCAGGGGTAAAAATTGTAATTTCACAAAAAGAGATTAAATTGAATGAAATAATTAAAAATTAGGTCGGGGATGTTGCACTGAAATCCCATCCTTCCAACATACTTAGGTAACCCAAGAGACTGCCAATTTTCTAATGAATCTATTGCCGACTTAGAGGACCACCACAAAAATTGGCCAAATGGAATCAATCTCCATGCATAACTTCAATGGGAATTTGAAACAAGACATGGGATAAGAGGGGACAACCGAAGCCATAGATTTAATTAGAACTTCCTCTCAGGTTGGGATAGGGTGCACCCTTTCCAGGATTGGACCTTCCTGCAAATACGATCCTTCACATAATTAAGGGCCTCATTTTAGATCTACCCAATAATGGGAAGCCCTAAGTATTTGCCAAGATAAAAAGCCACCTCAATACCCAAATAAAGGAACACTCCAACGTAGCTACACTGAAGTATTAGGACTCAAGGAACATTGGATTTATTCCTATTAACAGCTTGACCAGAAGCAACATAGTATAGCTCCAAATATGGTTGAACCTTCGACAATTCAAAGCAGAGGCCTTGAGGAAATATAAAGAGTCGTCTGCAAAATAAAGATATGATAACATCCGCCCCTTCACACTGAGAGAGAACCTACCTAGCAATTCAGACCGACAATGCACCTTGATCATAGAAGACAAAACCTCACTCATCAATAGAAATAAATACAGGGATAACGGGTCACCCTATCTAAGGCCCCGGGTTGGGTAGAACTATTTCCTAGACTCTCATTAAGCATAATAGAGAAGGAAACAATTGTAACACAACACTTAATGATTTGAACCCAACCTAAATCAAACCCCATCTTCAACATGACGACCTCCACGAAGTCCATTCAATGCGATCATATGCCTTGTTCATATCCATTTTAAGCCCCAACTAGTAGTTTTCCCAGTTTTTTTTAAGCTTCAGATGGTGGAAAACTTCATGGGCTAGATGAATATTATCTTGCATTTGTCGATTAGGAACAAAAGCATTCTGCTGGTTAGAAATAATATGAGGAAGGATATTCTTGAGTTTGTTTGCCAATATCTTAGAAAAAATCTTGTAAGCTTTTTGCACAAATGATCAGACGGTAATCCCCCACGCCCTCAGGAATAGAACTCTTTGGACTAAGGACTATCTGGGTATAGCTGATAGCATTTAACAAACTGACCATGCTGATGAAAACAAATCTAGGGCAGACTCGTGAATTCACATCTTGATAATTTCCCAAAATTTATGGTAGAAAATACTAGAAACTCCATCAAGACCCGGGGATTTAAGAGCTCTGATACCAAAATTAGTAGCCTTGATTTCCCCCATAGTTATAGACATAGAAAGGGACAAATTCATGTCAACCACCTGCTTAGTGCATACCACTACCTCCTCAAAGCTTTGAGGACCAAGAGAAATGAAGAGAGATTGGAGTGTAGCCTTAATTCCCTACATATTAGGATTTCATTGTCAGTCTATCAACCCCTAATCCCTTTAACTTGTAAAATTTTATTTTTTGGAATTCTTATCACCTGTAGATAGCCAGCTAATCCGAGACCTTGATGCCAAAACTTTTTTCAATGTCCCAAAGAGAGTTAATGTCTAATCTAAGGGAATGAGCGAGCATTCGGACATTGAGATCCTCAATTGATCTTGATATTAAACCTCACAAAACCTGAGCTTAGAACCATTGACTTGTAGGGCTCTCATTAGTCCACAAGACCAACAATTGGAAACGATATTGATAGTGCCTTATTTCTTATATGTTAGACCGTTTATGTATTTGTTTTTGTCGGGAAAGTTGATTAAAAAGAGCCTTATTTTCAGCTAATCTGTGCTCTTAGAAGGTTTTTGAGAGAAGAAATCAACTTTTCGAAGGAGTTTTAGCACTGGACCAGTTAGAGAAGAAAGCTACGACCATTGACAATCATTGTATCAAATTTTCATAATTTTCTATGAAGCCAATTAGTCTAGAACTGCCAAGTCAAGATAGCCAAAGCTGCATTCCCATCAAAACTGTGCAGCTATGGGAGATTGAACATTTGAAGACCTTCCCAATTTTTCTAAGTGACCCGTAATATATCCCTGGAAAACTTAGATATAAAGCTACATTTCCCATATTTTTCCAGAGTTTTTTAGAAAGTAGAATGACCCCAAAGATTTTGTACAAGTTAGCTGACGTGTCTCCCAGTCAACGAAGGATTCTTTCCTAGTTTGTTTCCTTAATTGTTTATGATTTTGATTTTATTTGAGGAGAGTTTTTTCAGACCTTTTGAGATCAAGGTTTAGTTATTTTTCACTATATAAGGTTGCCTGTAACGGATTGCACTTGAGCGTGTGCTATCATGACTCCATTGGGACATCCATGTGCTTATTGAGGTAGTCTAACTGTGAAAGGGCGAGGGCTTAAGAGCTAGAATGGTGTGTGTCGGCCGGATTGCACACCTGAAGGGTATTTTGGGTATTTTCAATGGTTATGGGAGGAATTTGATAAAGCTAAAATACTGGGACATTCGTGATGTTGAGATACATCCAACGCAACTGACAGTTCGCCATTCGGAGTTCGTATGAATTAGTTATGCCCAATTATGACTCCTCGTGCATATGTGATGTTTCCTCCTGATAGAAGGCTAAATGCATAAAATGCTATTATAAGGGGTGACATTGTGTCATGCTCTCCACCACCCCTGGTGCTTACACCCTTATGGCATTAAGCGAGCATTCTTATGACATTGGAGGTAGTCATAAGAGCGGGCATAAGATTGTTGAAGGATAATCTATGTCTCCGAGGGAAAGGACTTCCCGAGGACAGTACGAACACGCGGGGCCGTTCGTATTGCGTATTGTTGTGAAAAATGAGGTCAACATAGGGCATTCGTTATGCCGTCGGCAAGTGAGGCATTTGACAATACTCGATGGACTTGGCTTGAGTTCAGCCTTGTTTAATATGGAAGGAAGATATTCGGATGCCGGTCACATGGGTTGTGACCTCATGCAATGCATAGATGATTATGTGGGACATTCAGAATACATATGTCGCCAAGGCTTGGGGGACATGTGAGCGTGACAGCTTGCGTGTATAGCTTGAGGATGTAGGCTATCTTGATTGCTAACGGAATGATTGACAGAAGTGTGGGTAAACCGATGGTGTGTTGGAACGCTATGTCTTGACTTGGACATGAGCGAGCCATGAGTTAGGCATGCGGCGTGGTCGATGTAGTTGACGTGTCTTATGCAATGCTTGATGTATGGGCGTCGAGGGTTTGTTGCCGGATGTAGGGTGATTGTATTGTCATAAAGTAATGTGACTCATTGTCTAGCTATGGGGTAAGACGCTTGTGGGAGACGACACTTGATGGTGAACTTCTTGCAGAGTTGTAAGAGTCATGAATATCATGAAGATGGGAGAAGGCTGATTGGGATCCAAGGGATCCTGGGCTGCACGGGTTGTGTTTTGAGCGAGCGAAGTGTGTGTTTTGCTTCCACCATGTCACACCGTTCGCTCATCTCGTGACACCTAGGTCTCTAAAGAAGTGGTGCAGATTAAAAAGAAGAATATAGCTTTGGGCACACCACCATGTTCCGGGTTTTATTATTTTATTTTATGTCTTTTCTTATTTTTATAACTATGTGTAACTAAATTCTTTCTAAGGTTTATGATGAAGCCATGACATGATTATTTGCGAAGTACTTTGTTGATTTCTATTCAATTATATGCCATGTTAAATTCTAATCTTTGTGTGAATTTTATTCTAGGTTTGAAATCCTATTGCTTGATCACCGCTAGGAACTTTGCATCTAGATAATTGGATAAATCTAGGAGAGAAAAGTCATCCACTAGGTTTATTGGAACTAAGATTAAGAAGAGTAGATAGTTAGGAGAGAAACGCCATCCACTAGTCCTACTTGGTTGATTGAATTCTTCTCATCTTAAAGGGTTCTTATATGTTAAATTTTAACACCTTGACAGGGTAGAATTGCATATAGGGATACATGATTTATGACCTTGACAGGCTTACTTCATACTTTAGAAAGAACAACCTTTAACATTGGCATCATAATTAGATAGTAATTAGCTCTAAGAAAAGGAAATAGGATTGTCACTAGTGAATTCATAACCTTAGATCTTCATAATTTGATTTCTTTTAAACTCTATATTTGTTGAGTGTTTTATTTTCCTTTCTTCTAATTCTTGCAATTTAAGTTTTCTTTAATTCATCACTCAAATTAATCAATCGTTCGTTTAATTGGGTTTAGTGCGATTTAATTAATTAAGTTGTTTTTATCAGTCCTTGTGGGTTCGACCTTGCATATCTCTATACTATTGTTGATTCATGCGCTTGCGAGTAATTTAATTGTGATTTTTGGATACTCTTTTTCAGGTGTTCAAAAATCTACATCAGATATCACCACATTCAGGGTCATTAGCCCAAAAAGCCTCAAATCTAAAAGGCTTCGAGCCTGTCAAAAGCTTAGGGACCGTGTTAAGAATAATTGGACAATGATCAAATCCAAGGTCAAGGCAATTGAAACATGCTAGAATCGGGCCACCAATCCATCCAAGCGAAATTAACAATACATTGATCCAAACGCTCCTGAATGAATCATCTCCCTCCCTGTCATTGTTCCAAGTGAACCTTGAACCTTGGAATACACATCCAATAACTCATTATCATCCATAAAAGACTGTAAAAATATGTGCCTCCCAGACCACAGGGTGAACCTCCTACTTCATACTGCAATAAGAAATCATTGAAGTCCCCACCACACATCCAAGCCATATTATCAAGCTAATCAACATTCTAGAAAGCCTTCTTCTCCTCTCAATCTAGAGGACCATAAAACCAAGAGCCGTGAAACATTTGCCTTCACATGGAATGGAGATGATGGTATCGATAATATTTTTTAATTGATAAACAACCTAAACAGAAACATCAGCATTCCACCACATACCCATCCCACCAAAAAGGCCCAATGGATTAACTGAAAAAACCACACAAAAAAAACCCATACTCTTCTTCATCATATTCATTTTATTGCTTCCTGTTTGAGTTTAAGAGAGAAAAAACAATAAAGGGTCAATACTTACGAATCAACGAATGTAAACTCCAAGTTGTGGAGGAAGGCCCCAAACTTTGACAATTCCATAATAAGTAAATCATAGCGATGATGTGGCTGTTGAAGGCATGCTACCACCGCCTGAGAGACTAGAACTCTCCAATGAGGGTGCCCTTCAAGAATGATGTCAAGAGATGAATCAAGGTGATCAATCGAGTCAACCCGTACCTCCAAAAAATTGTCCTCACATAAGTCCATTGCTTGAACAAGTCTGTTTGTAGCTCTCTTAGTACCATAAACCCGACCACGGTGCCCACACCCTCTACTAGTGGATGAAAAGATACCCAGAGGAAAAGATACATGGGAGGGAAGAATTTTCTTGGAATTTTTTATGCATGATTCAGTTGGAATTTCTTTTGTGAGTATTTCAAAATACAAAATTAATTTATCTAATTTATGTTGAAAGTGAAATTTTAAATGTTTGGTTTAATTCTATTTTATGAAAATTATAAACTTCTTTAGTATTGGTTGGAATAAATTGGACATTAATTTGTTGTCGGTTTTGATATCTCTTTTGTGGTTTTAATTGGTTTATTTTCATTAACTTTTTGTATCAATTTATGTTATCAATTAATTAAGTTAAATGCCTTTGGATTAACAATAGTCGTTGAAGGTTGTGATTCCAAAGCTTTATTGCATGAATTAATTGCTTAGTTGGGATCATATTTTACTATTTGAGCAATAGCCTTCAGTTTTGTTCTTAACGTGCAAATGTGGTTTAATGGCTTAGTTAATAACCCAACATTCACTGGAGTCAATAAGCTTATATATACGCCAAAAGAAAAAAAACGTTTGAGAGAGATTTTTTGCACCATTCTTCATTATTTTCTCCTCCACATTCTTGAGTTTGTGTTCCAATTTGTTTTCTTTTATCAAGGGAAAGATTCGAGTTGTTCATCCGACCCAAGTATTGCGACTGTATGCTTATAAGGGTCATTGGTTGTTGTATCCTGGAGGGTAGGGCGCTATACAACCTTGCTACACCGAGACATTGTCTTCGAGGGGCGAAATCTACATTAAGGACAGTGACTACACGCCTCAACCTAAAACTATTATTCTACTCAAGTATCAATGGAGACCAACTTCTGCATCCCAAAAGATAAGTATTTTGCTGCAATTTCATTGATTTTATTTAATCTACTCTATCAATGTAAATTACAATTTTCTAATAATTATTTCATATGATGTTTTGCAGTAAAGTAGCATCCATAAACCAAATTCTCCAACAGATTCCTCAGATGGGGAACATAATATATGAGGTCGCTTGGAAAGATTCGAGGGAAATTTAGGATGAACATAAAAAATAATATCAAAGTTTTGCAAAGAGTTCTCAGGCCTGCGGATAATAGAAGGAGGATTGGAAAGTTCTATCATCAACTGGTCCCTCAAAATGACACTGCTCAACTCCATGGCCAAGGCGACCACAGTTAAAAAATTAGCTAGGCGTTAATAGTAAAATTACACCCATGATTGAAATTGGTCATGGCGAGTCAACCAAAGCCCTTTAGATAAAGGGTTATGAGCATCCACTATGGTCAAGATTTTCAAAGGCAATTAGCTTGCCAAAATGATGACCAATAAGAGCAATAGTGTTTCCATTCATTTGTCCAAAAGGGACCCCATGACCTTGAACCCAGAAAGAAATCAGGTTTGGGTCCAGTTCTTCAATAGCAAGATGTAAAAGCCAATATTGAATAGTGAAGGCAAACCCCATAACTTTCTGCGGACCTCCATCAACAATTCTCTTGGTCCCTTCCTCATGCTGCACCTTAGTGGAAAAAATTAAATCTTTGACATTCACTATTTGAACTTCACCAAAGGCTACCGAAGCACTAGTCAACATACGTTTAACGCCAATATTTGGAGGTTATCAATAAGCAAGGATCCAAAAAGGGTAACCCCGTTGCTAAATCATGTAGACCTAGAGAATCCCCCATTTGGATAGCAAGTTGGTCAACAATTGAAAAATTTCTCTCCATCACAAGGAGAGACCCGAAGATATCAACGAAAGTGAATAGATGAAAATCCTGACTAGATAGTTATGAGTGGAGGGAAAGAGGAGGAGAAAAAACAATGAAAAGGGGTAAGGATAGGAAATGGGGCAATAACAAGCTTTTGAAGCTGGACTAAGACAGTTTGGTTTTTTTTTTTTTTTTTCCTTTATAGGCTAAAACGAAAGAAAGGATTTTGGTGAGCATGGCAAAAGTAGTAAATGATTAGGAGAAGGGTTACATATAGATAGAAAAAGGATGTGGAATACCACCAAGATCAATGGCGAAACTAGGAATTTTTCAACGAGTAGGCTAGCTAAAATAAAAGTAGACATTAAATCATATAAACCATGCTATTCATAGCTATGACTAATTTTCAATAAGATTTAGCATAAAACAAATACATATTAGATGCAACAATAAAAAATTGATATGATCAAATAAATATATGAGCAACAACATAATTAAAAGTGTATCTATTCAAGTTGTGCCCTGCGATCCTTGAGAGAATTGAAATCTTTTGTTATTACGTCTAAATCGATACTGTTAGCAAGTTCTTTTTCAATGTAGATAATCATAGAATCTGCTGGAAACTCATTCTCCATCTTGTTGCGAATAGTTGTTTTAACAAGTTGCATAGCTGAAAAAGCTCATTCAATAGTTGCCGTAGAAATAGGGAGAGTTAGCACAATACGGATCAACCTATCAATCAAATGATTTCTTTGTGACCTTTTCATTTCAAACTAATCCTCGACATAATTCAGAGAGAGTAGACACTTTTTGAAGTACTTGACGATGAGGTACATTTGCCTCATAAAGTTTTAGCTCGCATCTCAAAATATGCAACTCTTTTGGAGTGAAATCTTTAGGATAAAATCTCTCAGCAAGGCTGCAAATTTTATCAATGTTAAATGATTTAAAGAATCACTAGGGTCCAAAGCTAAACTAAGAATAAGAAGTTCCATTGCCCTTTCACTAAACCTATTGTTCAACTCTCCTAGTTGAAAATCTATTGCATCATTGAATATGTCAATGCGGTAATGATGCTTACAATATTGTCCTTCTAATGACAAGAATAATGGACATAAATCAATAAAAAAGAAGAAGTTAAAATTGGAGAGTTAGGTTAAGGACTTTACCTTTACTATGCGTATTGACGATGGAATTCTCTTTTAGTAGAATATAAGTAGAACACAACAACAGGTATTCTTTTGAACCCCTGGGTCTTTTTCTTTTTGGTCATGGAACCCTAGGAGTAAGTTTCATATATATGCTTCTTTTTTTGGTTTGACTAGGAATTCTAACCAAACTAAGATGAACATGGGACCAACTAAGATTAATTGAAGTCAAGCTATATTTCTTAATTAAATAGGAAACCACACAACACAATACATTGAAACAAAATAAAATAAGAAAATAAAAAGCAAAAGTGGTGTGTAAACCCAAAAAGAAGCAGCCTAGCAAAAGGAATTCACAAGAAATCTGTAAAATGAACCAATTGTGGGCCCCAGGTTTAATTTTTTAAAATTTAATAAAAAACCTTACTAGGCTACAGTGCACTGTAGCCCATAAGGTGGGTTCCGCCTGTGACCAAGATATGTAGACTCCCAGGAGGAGAGAGATGCTCTCAAGAAAAGAGAAAAAAAAAGAGGATAATAAATGGTTTAAACAATGCTTTTTTTTTTCCTTCTTCGCTATACTTCAAAACACTGAATTCCTCTCTCATGGTACTCTGTCTGTCTGTCTGTCTGTCTGTCTATTCAATTGCGAAAAGTTGGCAAGAAATTCATGCATTAGCAGCTTTAATTGTTCAATTGCATCACTTGAAAATCTCAAAGCAATGAGGTTGTTCATTTATTCTAGTTTACACTCATGGTGTGTTCACTAATCAGGAATTGAAATCCACCTATTGAGGGTTACTTCACATCAAGGAATTGAAAAGTAAGTGGGTTCCACACAAAATTAGGAATTGAATTCCTGATTTTGGAGGAATTCAATTCTTGAGTGGGAGGTGGTATTCTAATTCCTGAAGAACTAACCCATTAGGAATTCATGTTTTTCACTCATTATATCCTCACACAATTTTCAAAATTACAAATTTACCATCTACTTTAACCCAACAACAAGGGCATTTTAGTAATTAGTACACTCCAACCCTAATTTTATATGGTTTAGTAAACAACTTCAATAAAATTTGGAATCTAACTCCCCTCAATCTATATGATTTAGTAAACAACTTCAATAGAAATCCGGAATCTAATTCTCCTCAATCCAATTGCTCCTCAATTATGGATTAGTAAACATGCCATCAAGTCTTATGTTGACCATTCCGACTTATATTTAAAAACCTAAATATTACAACACTGCCACCAAAGCCCAAGGCCAATTTTTAATAAATAAAAAAGCCCAAAACCACAGCCGAAAAAAGAAAGAAGAAAAGCCCATAGTGGTTGCCGAAATGTTTTTGTTTAAATTTTAAAATTTTCGATTTGTTTTCCGCTTTTCGTTGAGGTATATTTCTCGATTAGGGATTAGGGCTAAAGATTTGGAAGACGAACATGGGAAAGAGAGAGAGGGAAAAGGCCAAATTTGATTGGGACGAAGTAAGCGAAGAAGAACGAAATTTAGCCGAGAAAAAACTTTCGAAATCTGTTGCTGAAAGGAACTGTAGCGATGACGATGAGGCCAATGAAGATCTCAGCCTCAAGATCGTGGAGAAAGCTATGTTATGCGTGCGGCCAAGTTGGCTCCGGACAACGACGTCGTTTTGGGCGAGCCAAGCGATTTGGTTGAACTCCCTTCTTCGACTTCTTTGCAGGAAGCTGAAGCATCTGCAGATTTGGAGACTAAGACGGTACGTAAAAGGGAGAGGAAGAAGAGGATTAAGAAGACGAAGATTGAAGATCAAGCTGTGAGTGGTTTTCGTCTTTTACTCCATTTGTTTCTAGAGAAAATTGATTGAAGGAAAATTATGGAAATTGATTCAATCCGTGTAAAATTTAATTCGTTTTTGCTATAAATTTAGTTAATGGGTGTTAGAGAAGTATAAGTGGTCAGTAAGCCATGTATTTTTTTCAAAAACTAAATTTTCGTATCACTTTTTATTTGTGGTCCTTACACTTACACATAATGGGATTGAATTCGAGAATTTGTTTTGAAACTGGACCTTTTGATGTCAAAATTGAATTTCCTGATTAGACTGTTTATGTAGATGTCTGTAGGAAGAAATGTCAGTCTGATTTTCTGGCTTTTCTTTGTTGTAGAAGAGGATGAAAGAGCTGATAACCTTGTTTCTTATGTATGACTGTTTTGCATCCCATTATTGGTTTAGGTGGTTGCTAACGAGGAAGAGAAGGTAGAGTTAGCTAATGCTGTAGATTTGGCTGAGGCTGAGCAACTGAATAATGTTGAGATTAGCGACAATGTTGTGCTGCGAAAACTTCTTGTGAGTTCAACTATTTGCTTTGAAATGCGCTATTGAAAATGAAAATCCTTATGAAGACCTTAGCTTGGTACCTATCTTATTTCTGTTCTATCAGCGGGGGCCAAGGTATTTTGATCCTCCAAATAGTAGCTGGGGAACATGCTTTAATTGTGGCGAAGAAGGTCATGCAGCAGTGAATTGCACCGTAGCTAAGAGGAAGAAACCGTGCTTTGTTTGTGGCAGTTTGGAACACCATGCCAGAGACTGCAGAAAGGTTAGTTAACAATTTTCTTTTGGTTGTGCAATTTAATATTCAATTGCTCTATGTCTCTTAATTTTTGGGAAGGATTGGCTAGATGTTGCTCTTGTCGATTTAGGTTGTTGACTTTTCTTGTATGTACACATGCTCTCTTCTGTTTCTTAGATCATCTTTTGATAAAAAGATCAAAAGACAAAACCAAGGATCTTATTTTCCTGTTTTATGCGTATGCTATATAATGTTAAGTTAGTGCTATTACAAAAATGATGAATTGTTCACCAGTTCCTGTACGCCACAGTGCTTGTATGGCATTGTACAAAGATAGGTTCCTCAATCTTTCCTGTTTCTTCATCTTGATTGCAATGTTCTCATTGGAAGCTCTAGAAGATGGTTCATGTTCATTTGGTCTCTTATTGTCCCTGCCTTAAATCTTTACAGGGACAAGATTGCTTTATTTGCAAAAAAGGTGGACACTATGCTAAAGATTGTCCAGAAAAGCAGAAGAGGGGTTCATTGAAATCCCAAATTTGTCTAAAATGTGGAGATTCTGGCATGATATGTTCTCATGCAGGAATGATTATTTAACTGAGGATCTTAAGGTATTTTTGTGACTTTTAAGTCTATTTTCTATATGATTTTTATATCATATTAATTAGATATATTGTTTCGAATTATGTTTCAAGAGCCCTTTCTAAATTTCTTTTCCTGAATCAGGAAATCCAATGCTATGTTTGCAAGAGATTTGGCCATTTATGTTGTGTCAAGTATGTTGATACTAGTCCCCAGGAAGTTCTTGTTACAGATGTGGTCAATTGGGACATACTGGTATGGTAAGTCTTGTTGCTTGTTTTTAGGGGTGGGGTGGGGAGGTGCATTAGCAACTGGATATATGCAAGCAAGGCCTACCGTTTTGAAATGGGGCTGGGGATATTATCCAATCAAACAGTGCTAAAATGAACATTTGACCTATTGGGATTTGCTTTGATATGTTCATATTGCCTATATTGTTGATGATTTACAAGTGGAATTCATGTTATGTGTTTGTGTGTTTGTGCATTTGTGCATGCATGCATACACCTATGCATACAGAGATTTGTAAAGATGGTTCTTAGATAAGGACCTGTTTTTCAGCCATTCGGTTAGAGATATGGACACGTAAGATAAACCTCATTATAGCTTATATATTATCTTCTGATTGCTTGGGAGGTTTGATGTTACCTGGTCATATTTTTCTTTTTCAACATCTTTGACCATATAATATTCTGTTATAGAAAGCTGTAGTTTCTTCTGTGTCCAAAATAGCATACGCATTCTATCATTTTGCTTCCATTTCGCCGAAATAGTCTACCTTTCTTTTTTTCCTTCTTTTAAGAAAGGGAATTCTGTACATGCAGGCATGCGTAAGTTTGCGTGGTGGGGAAACCAATGATTTTGGATCACCTCGTTTATGCTACAAATGTGGTGAAGGTGGTCACTATGCTCGTGCATGTACGAGTTTGCTAATGTAACTCTCAGTGTACACCTCCCTGAATTATTTTTATACTGTGCAATCTTCTTCTATGTTTACTGTGGGTAGTGCTAGTCTTACTTTCTGAAAGTGCTAACTGCAGTACTCTGTGAAACTTGCAGACTCACCAGAGATTTGGGGAATTATCTAATTACTCGACTCCCATTTTGAAATCTCATAAGGAAAAGAGAGACTACACGGGGTTCAAGTCCGCTCCGCATGACCTAAATAAAGCTCACAAAAGAAAACAAACCCAGTATGAAGAAAGAGGTATGACGACCCCACAAAAGGCAAAGCATAGAGGTGGCTGGATAATGGACGATCCAGGGGATTTCTCCCCTAGAAATGGCAAAAGGAACAGTTGGAAGTCTCCTGCAACACCACCATCTGGTAGGGTTCATGCTTCAAGTTCCAGATCCTCTAAAAAAATGTGGAAGGTTTCTGGAAGTCCAATCTCACAAGGGCAATCTAGGTCTTTTCAGCACAGATATTCTGCATCTAGGTTTAGCAACTCTAGCGCTGATGGTATTAGAAGAAATTATGATTGGTGGTAGCCAATAGGTTTTACACAGGAAAGTCCTTTGATGTTGTATCTTATTTTTTCCCTTTTTCTTATTGTTTACCCCTCTTTCTATAGATGCCCTTGATATGTTTCCTATTTCATGTTCAACTCTAAGTTAGGCAGACAAAAATGAGCCTGTCGGATTTTTTTCGTGTTTCTTTTTCCATGGATTTGGAATATAGTGGCCACATGTTTTTAATGTTTTTGTTATACACATTTATGCGTGCGTTATTTTTATTTCCTTACTTTTTATGTTTGCATTCTTTATTATTCCTTTGTTGTCTTGATCTGTAAATTATATTGTGTGTTACCTTTTGTCTTTCGGAGCTTCTATAACGAGGAGCTATGTTGAGGGGTTGTGTTGAGGTATTCAATCTGCCCGTCTAATAACAGCTCTTCAATTATGGTGGGTCACAATTAATGGAAAATTTGCCCCTTTTTTATCTTTTTATTTATTAATTTATATTTATGTTTGTCTTGTTTTTGGATTGAAGACAAGACCTCAACTGGATCAACTTACCAATTTTGCTAATGAATCTCTTTTCATAGACTTATCATACCAGTAAAACTTTGAAACATCAACACAAAGTTTGAATTACATTATTTATTACACATTCCTTAATACCACAACCTACAAAGCAAGCATATATAACTGTCAGTGTCACAAGTTGAGGGGCGAGAAGATTGAAACCATCATCGCCTTATTTATGTCCCGTCTGCATGTATGTACATAAGTAGACTGGGACGAGGGTAAGTAGCACACATGACAAAAGCAAGCAACCAGTAATTAACCTAAATGAGAATGATGTGAACATTCTTCGGAAGAGCTAGCTTTAGCAAGCTGTAGCAATTTTTCCACCGAAACTTGCATCCACCGCTTCTCCGACCGTCACAAAGACTCTTCCTCCAATTTTTCCCACAAAGTTGGATAGCTTTAGTTTGTGAATCACTTGCCATCTAGGGTTGGCAACGGCTAACTGAGAGAGAGAGAGAGAGAGAGAGAGAGAGGTAAGAAGTTTTAAAACAAAGGAGAAACGTGTAAATTACGCATTTAATTAGCCAAAGAGGGAAACTGTCTCTTACCTCAATTCCTTCGGAGATCAAATTCTTTTGCAGCTCCTCTAGAGTAGCTATTCCAGATGTATCAATGTTAATCAAATCTGGCATACAAGCAAAAGGAAAGAAATTATGAATCTCTTCAGAATAATGAATAATACTAGGGAAATCATATTGTGTACCACCTATCTAATATATGTACAGCCCGTCAATACAAGTAGGTCCTGCCGTGATTTTGTAGGACAATATAACAAGGTCTCCCTAGCATTTTCCTTCTAACATGAAAGCTTGCTGGTCAATACTGATCTCGATTTTCACATAGGCTCAGTAATTATGTATTTAGTAAACCTTCACGTATAAATAGTGCCAGTCATTTAACATCTCCTGAAATACGATCCTCTATCTTTATTTTTGGTGCTTATGCAGTGTTTAAAATCGAAAACGAAGTATAAGTTCTGGGTTATGGATTAGGTTTTATGTTTAGGGTTCAGTACGTATAAAGTTGGTATAAAAAAAATTAATTAAACAGAAATCTAAAACGACGTAGCTTTTCCTTGAACCACTTACTAGACATGTCAAGAATTACGAGATGAATGGCCTCTTTGTCTTTGGTCTGCCCTTCGGTGTCGGCAGCTTTCTGTGCAGTTATCCACCTCACAATCCTTGCATTAATTCACACCACAATACAATTAAAAATAAATACATGTTATTTTTTCATGATTGGATTTTAATTTATAGTCATTAGTTATATATATTGGCATGTTGTTGTGTGATTAATTAATTAAATAATTAAATACCTTTCTCTAACGAAATTGGCATTTGCAAAACAAAACAAGGCAGACTTGACACGGATTATCATAACTCCAGGAATTTTAACAGCCATTGGATATTGTGCGGTATCGCAAAACATTTCAGTTCCAGGAAGTTTTCCAAGAGTTTCTGTGCCTGGTCGGATTGAGATGAGAATAATTTTTGTGAATGATATGGTCACCTGCAAACATAATTAACGTTAGAGGGACATCTTGCACCAACATTTAAAAACATGTACAGGCATAAACCCTTCAACTCTTCTTTCTAATTGAGACTGTCCCGGATATCAACCACGTTCTGA
Organism: Prunus yedoensis; assembly: GCA_005406145.1. Taxonomy (NCBI): domain Eukaryota; kingdom Viridiplantae; phylum Streptophyta; class Magnoliopsida; order Rosales; family Rosaceae; genus Prunus; species Prunus yedoensis. Next base: position 12,792 of record BJCG01001992.1, on the reverse strand, counting down.
CTTTGTTGATACAAGCGATATTGAAAGAGTGAAGATGGATCATTAAAGAGATGCCTTACTATCAATTTAATCATATATTCTTCTCTCTCCCAGGAACAAATCCACTAAATATTAATTAATGGTAGCCATAATACATGTAATACAGTGCGACCACACAAACAATATAATATATATATGTATCCACTTTAAGGGATAAAAAAATACCATTGTTTTTGGAAGATGCCTGTTGAATTAGAAAAGAAAGAACAAAAATAGAATCAAGAACTTTACATGGTTCTCCCTTTTTTTTTTTTCCTTTTTTTTTCCCCAGAAAAAAAAAAAGAAAGAAAAGGAAAAAAAAAAAAAGGTTGAGTCCTGTCCTGTCTTCTATAGTGTTGCACACATAAAGTAAAAAAGAGTAATATATAATATGTTATTACCGCCACTAGAAGACCAATCTCCACAGATGCAAATAGCACTCCGAAGAAAGCTCCTATGCAAGCCAAGAAGTCTAGCTTATCAACATTCCAAATTTTGTATATTTTATTGAGGTCAACGAGTCCCGGCAGAGCTGAGAGAATTATTGAAGCAAGGATTGCTGTTGGGGTGTAATACAAGAGCTTTGTCAAAAATTGCAATGATATGATTACTGTAATGGCCATGACGACATTGACACCGGAGTTTTACAACCGGCGCTGTAGTTCACGGCCGTACGCGAGAATGAACCTGTTCATGATCAAAATTTAAATGAAAACGCATTACTATTATATAACATAGGGGCTCAAATTATAAAAAAAATCTCATATAAAATGGACTTTAGAAACACAGTTAAAAGTCATTTACCACATAACAAAGAGACTTCTAATTTCTTATAAATTACAAAACTGTCATCGATATCTTAAAACAAGCAAGCCCAACCCCAAAACCTCATAAAAAACCAAAAACACTCAATAAGGATTCAAAGTAATTTAATAATCAAAATTAAATTCAATAGGGACAGCTGTCATTTTTTGGGTTTTTTTAATTATTTGTTTATAGAAATTAAATAGTGTAAGGTTTATCCATATCATTAGTGCTAAGAATGGATATATGCTAAATATCTCTTCTAGTATATCATATCAACTGTCAAAATTAGTAGTCCAAGTTATCATGAGCTAGCGTAACTCCATTTTACTGACCATGTGAGACGCACCTATATTAAAGAGATGGTACAACACACGAAACGAAACATTGACACGATACAAACAGCAGTACTCTTCTATTAAAATTACTTACCGGTTGCAACATAGCAAGAAGTAAAGGATCCTACTATGTTCATGAAGCCCATCGCCATCATTTCCTTGTTCCCATCCATGTGGTACCCTTTTATGGATGAAAAAGATCTTCCAACTGCAATTGCTTCCTGAAGTTTGCCAAAATATATACAATAACATCATTCAACACAAAGGAGTGAATTAATCAAAAGGAAACCATCCATTAATTTCTTAGTTTTAATTTAAGATTGTGCTTACCGCGAGTGCAACAAGAGCGACAATGAGCCCAACTTTGGCTACATCCCCAACATAGGGGCCGTTGAGCTCCAAGAGATTAACTGAGCTAGGGTTTAAGCCATCTTTGATATGTTTAACGATCTTAATTCCATGCTTATCTCCCCTTGTTAGATAAACAATAAGCGTCGATAGTATAACGGATAGGAGAGGAGCAACGGCTGGCAACCAGAAAGTTTCTTGTTCTTTTTACCCTGTCGGGATCAGAACGTGCAGAGTAGAACTTTGGTGAGTATAAAATGAATGAATGAATAAATAATGACCCAATTAGAGCAACCGTAAAATGTTAATTACTCACCAGATATCTAGATATTAAGATGAAACACAGGAAAGAGCAGCCAAGAATAAAATTATGAGGGCTCCACTGCAAAGAAAGACAAGGATATGAATGACGATGAATGAATTCTATATATATTCTAATAAGGAATCATATTTTTATTTGTATTTTCTTAAAGACAAGTAAAGTGACTTATACAGGATGGTGGAAAGATGTCCAAACAGCTTTCATAACAGAGATAACATCAGTATTGGTTGGGAAGTGAGTGATCCCAAGTAGCCCTTTCATTTGTTGAAGACCAATGATGATGGCTGCTCCGGCCACGAACCCTACGACTGCGGCATGGGAGAGAAAATCCACAAGAAACCCCAATCTGATGAAAACCAAAACAAGAAGGTAATTTTAAGATTAAGAAGAATACTAGCAAATATATATATATATATATTACGACAACTAGGCACATATGCTTAAGTCACATGCTCAAGAGCTCTAAAACTCCGCTCAGTATAATACAGTTTGTTTTTTTGTCGAGACAGTATAATACAGTTTAGTATAGTCCAATCCAGTACAGTCCAAATGATACCTGAAGAGTCCGAAGGAAGCTTGAAAGATACCGGTGAAGAACGTCGCGGTGAGAACGAGCTTGGTGTAAGCAATTGGATCAGCCCCGGGGTCTTGTAACTTCTGAATCATGGAGGGCAAAAGGAGAGAAACCACAGCTACAGGTCCAATTGCTATCTCCCTTGAAGTCCCCATTACAGCATAAATAAGAGGTGGTACAACACTTGTATCTAAGACCAACAGCACAACACATAATTAAATCTACATACAAACACTTGTAAAAAATAAACTTATAATTGAAGCTACATGACTTACAAAGACCATATTGGGGATCAAGCTTCGCTAAAGTTGCATATCCAATACTCTGCATTCAAATTCATATTAAGGCAACATGCTATATGAGTTGTATTATACTAATACTGAATTTTAATTTTACCTGGGGAATGCAGAGGCTTGCTATAGTTAGACCAGCAATTAAATCATGCCTGAATTTTGAAATGTTGTAGCTCCTACCCCATACAAGGATAGGAAATATCTCCTGCTGGATAGAGGACTACACTTTTGAGTACTGGCTGATTCTTGAGAGATGAGTACTTGTTTCCACAGTACGACGCTGTCTCCCTCACAGAGTCCATGAGCTCATGCCATAGACCTGGGGGTTCAGGGCCATTCAGCACCCATTCAGACCTTTGAACAGGGCTGCTCTTTTTCTCGAGGTCAAGCTTTTCCTCTGCTGTTGGGGTCTCAACAGCTAACGAGGCAGTGCTTGGTTGTTTGAAGTGTTTGGGGGAACTTGGAAGGATATCCTTGGGACTAGTTTCTTGATCACCTGAAAACTCCATAAATTCGCGCCATGGCCCCGGCGGCCGGGGCTCATGGAGCACCCAATTAACCTTTTCACCATGGTTAGTGGCTGAAGAGGCCATTGTTGAGTGAAGTAGTGTTCAGGGAATACAATTATCAAAAGATAGGCACCAGAAGGACAAGGTTTTCGATGCTAAAGTGTATGTCCATCCTAACTGAAGGGCCTTATAAATCCCTCAAAAAGTGAACTCCATGGTTTTCATTTTTAAATTAACGGGAGATTTGAACTTGAGATATCCTCCAATATTAACATTGGAAAAAACAAGTACCACTAGACTAAAAATTAGTAAGTAAATTGAATGGATGGTCGAGAGAATTTTTATTTTACCAAAAATCTATTACAGGTCCACACGTATCCAAATTTAGTGGGGGGTAGACCAGAGAACAAACTTGGTGGAATCCATACTTTTTAACATCAACATATCAGGTATCTTGAAAATGCGAAGGTGGTAATTGTTTATACTTGACATTCCCACTACGTTTCTTAGTTTGTTCGATATGAAAAAGTTTCCGATTTTTCAAAGATATCCAATTGATCACTAAATTAAATACTTGCTTATAGTTTGGCAGGTTAGAAGCCCCTCAAGTTTTGACAGAAGGAAACAAAAAAACCTAGCACATTAATATTACGCGTAGCGAGCTCAGATGAATCTTAAAGTTCTTTGGATAGATAATTGAAAGTGAAGCACCCCTAATTACAATTTGTCAGGTCACTAGTATAAACAGTAATTAAAAAGCAAAACCATCCTTTTTTTTTTTTTTTTTTTTTGTTGAGGAAGTATGAAATTCATTAAACTGTCCAATGTTACAGACTCGAGTGAAGAAACGTGGTTCATTAAACCTTGCCTAGGAACCCAGTGGGACAAAACTTAAGGCAAAAGAAAAGATTACATGCTCCATAAAGGCTATAAACAAAAACTCATGATGAAAAAAAGGTTATCAACGTCAACTTGAAGAAACACATTGAGGTATGGAGGACCCTCTTCAAGCCAACGTTTGTAGAGACCCTACCTAAAGCAAACTTAACAAGTCTATCAGCGACATTATTACACAATCTAGGAACAAAAACAAAAGGAAAGAGATGAAAAATCTCTAGATAACATATGTGGATGTTGTTGATAATTCCCCATGGCCATCTGATTCAACCACCAATGAATCATAACCAGCATATCCCCTGGAAAGCATTGATGAACTCTTACAATGTCTTTTAGACTTGGATTAGACCTTCTATTTGAGTTTTAAATAAATTTAATTTTCAGTCCTAAGGTCCTATATGGTTTTGGAATTACGACCGACACTCCTTCAAAATGCATTTTTACTTTTTGTCAAAATCCAAAGGAACTGTTGTGGCGCTCTTCAGGGGTTGTTAAAAGTGTAGAACAAACTCAAGAAAATCCTTATTGGGAAAATTCCAGAGGTTGTTAAAATTTGCTTGCACCATTGCTCAACTTCCTTAAAGCCTTACCTAATCACACTAGATAAGTCACTCAAATCCATGTTGAACAAGAAACTGCAAGATAGGAGTACAAAGTGTTGAAGGAGGAACCTCTTCCACTCGAAACGGACTTGCTCTCTGAATCAATAGGATATCGATGACTGACAGCAAAAGCTGGATCTTGAAAAAAAACTTAGTGTTTTTGGATGCTCGAGCACCGACCATGGAGCTCCAACGACCTTCGCCATTTTCACCTAATTTTGATCCGTTTTCGACCTAAAACTCTTCCCGTCGGTCTCGAAACTAATTAAAATCCATTAATTCTCACAATATTTTGAGCCGCAAATCCAACATATATATACATATATATGACACATAGAAGTAAGCCATAATGCATGTGGATATTGCACCCTTTATCTAAGGCTGTTGTTTCCATTAACCCTATCGTTTTTGGTGGAAGATATTGTTTGTCAATATGCCATATACACCATTCATATGTGGCAAGACTCGCAACCATTCGTCTGGGCACAATAGTTTCTCCCAATAAGTATGGGATATGGATGGAGCGTGATGTGAAGTTGCATTTTCAACTTCCATTGGATATGAAGATGTTGTCACTTCAAAATATTATTTGTGTAGAAAACTTGCCATTGGTTGTTGCCATATATGTTTGTAATGATTGGTTTCCTTTGGCTCCAGAGTACCTTGCCAACCCAACTGTACGGAGAAGCTACAGCATATGGCAACATGGGATATATATTCTACTCCCTTATTACGTACTCAGTTCTAAAAGTTCCCATTTAAGAGTCTTCAGCTTTCAGATATTGGACCACAGTCGTCAAAAACTGTTGGATGGATAATTAATATAAGCTTGTCTTCCTTTTGTGTATTGGCTTTTTTATTGTTGTTGTTGTTATAAGAGAGGTTTAGCGGGAGAAATCGGTAAATTTGATATACATTATGGTCTATTTTTGACAGCTTAAGCTTTGGATCTGCTGGTTGTTAATATGATATCAGAACCTTCTTTACAATTCCCAACTAGTATTGTCTTACAGTTTCAAACTTGACCTTTGGACGTACGTGAGAGTAAATGCTATCTACCAGCATAAAAAAGATATTGGATTAAGTACCTTCAAAGAGCAGGCAAACTGGACATATAGGATATGGATTAAAATTATTCCCCTCATTGCTAAATTAGAATTTTTTATTTCAAAGATCCCCAACTTTTTTGAATTTGACATGTCATTCTAGCATTGACTTCTCCCTTAGAATATGAGAATGGATTTACTCTGGGAAAAGCTAGAGATCTTAACAGCTGACCTAACTGACAAGACACCTCTTGGCTGAATTGACTGCCCATCAGCTTCTAATATCAAAAAGCAGTCTTGAGAGAAATGTTGGCATGAATTGTGGATCATTAACTTTCTTTCCTTACACACCAAAAGATTACTATTATAATTATATTTAATTTACTTTAATCCTTGATTTCCTATCGTAAATAGAAATATGAATTTATTATTTACTTGGCCACTACCTCCTAAAAGGTGAGAAATATACAAAAAAATTCCCACAAATAAATATTCTCATATTAGGTTTCATATTTTAGTATGGTATTAGAGCGATAATCTTGGAATTGCCAACTCTAGTTTCAAACTCCCACTGCTGCTATGAGGGTTGATGATTTTTTCAACCCTCATGGAGGTAGCACCACCAACTCCTTCTCTCCTTCTCAACCAACCATAGCTGAGTTGAGTGCCCAGGTGGCTCAGCTCCTATAGATGCAGACTTCGACCCCGAACGCGATCCTGAATCAGGATTCTATTTTGATGACCCCTAACCTGATCCTAAATTAGGATCCTATTTGACGACCCTGACCCCGACCCTGACTCTGATGATGACCTCGACCCCGAATCTATCTCTGATTCAGACCTAGATCCCGACTTCAACTCTGACCTTGGCTTAGGCTCAGATCTCGATCCGAATTCCTACTAAACTTGTATCCTATGCATCTTCTGCTGCACAGATTATGACTTCCAGACTAACGACCCCGACACATGGACGAGATTGCGCATACTGTGGTGATTTAAGACACACTTGTGAGACTTGTTTTAAATTGCATAACTACCCCGAATGGTGGGCTACTCTCAAGATCGAACACAATGCGATACGACCAGTAATGGTACTTGTTATGGATTCCATATTTCGGATAAGAGTGATTCCACAAGTTGGATAATTGATTCCAATGCAACTGATCATATGACGTTTGATCTTGACTGTTTTCTGAATACTACCCAACCCCGACGAACTTGTATTACTAATGCCAATGAAGTTACTTATCCTGTGTTAGGGGCTGTCACTGTTGCACTCTCATCTTCTCTCTCACTGTCTAATACTTTACTTGTTCCATCTTTATCCAATAAATTGATGTCCGTTAGTCAGCTTACTAAACAATTGAATTGTTATGTACTCATTTACCCGAGTTTTTGTTTGCTTTAAGATATTCACACTAAGGAGATTCTTGGTCGTGGTACTAAGAGAGGGAGGCTATATTATATAGATAACTTCAATCCAGGCATGGTTGTGTGACGCATCCCTCTGATAGCAAACAAAAACAAATCTGGTTATCGCACCGTTGATTGGGACATCCGTCTTTTAGTTATATGAAGCATTTTATACCAGATTTATTCTCATGTTTCAAGGACTCCGAATTCACATGTGATACTTGTATTTTGGCCAAGAGTCACAGTGTGCCTTATCCGTTGAGTACGAACAAGTATACTATTCCATTTACGTTAATTCACTATGATGTCTAGGGACCTTCACATATCACTGCTCCTTCTGGCGTTTGGTGGATTGTCACATTCGTTGATGATTGTACATATGAAAAGACTTTATTTGCTGAAGAATAGAACGAAGTGTTTTCCCGTTTTCAATTCTTCCACAGACAAATGAAAACTCAGTTTAATGCTCAAATATAGATTCTTTGCCCAGACAATGGTGGAGAATTTTTCAATCATGACTTTCAAGCTTACTTCCAACAACATGGAATTATCCATGAGACGACTTGTCCTTAGACACCACAACAAAATGGTGTTGCTGAATGAAAAAATCGACATCTTCTTGAAACCGCCCGAGCACTTCTAATTGGTGCTCATGTTCCTTGCCATCACTAGGATGATTCTATTGTCACCGCAGTTCACCTGATTAACCGCATGCCTTCTAGTGGGTTATGTCACTTATCTGAAAGGCTACCATTGTTATCCAATTCTACGGACGTACCTATGTCACTTGGATGTGACCTTTCTAGAATATGAGATTTTTCTTCCATCACCTATTATCCAATTCTACGCTTCAGGGGGATATACGAAGTGAAGAGCAAAATTGGAGCAACTTGGAAAACAAAGAAATTTGCCTCTGTACAAAAACAATTGATTGTCCAAACCTGACGATCGATCATCCCGAGTCTAGAGCATAAGATTCCTCTTTGCCGAAAATCGATCAATCTCCTATTCATAGTGATCAATCGCCTAACCCACTTGACCCCTGTGAAGATGTTTCTGATCCGAATCCCACACCTATAAACAACACAGAACAACGAGATGAAGACCTCCTTCTAACTTAACAGTACTAACGAACCAATCTCCTGACAATATCATTGAGGTACTACTCCTACTACACTTGTTAATTTAGAGTATAAATATATTGGATATCAATTACCTTTCAGGCAGAACGTGGGAAGCCACCAAATCGTTATTCACCAGATATTGACAAGACATCAAAGTATCCAGCTGCGAATCATGTATCCACTGAGAAGCTGTCTAAACCACTTAAGGCCCTTATGCATCAGTTGTCTGCTATTCATATCCCAACCAAGGTTGCTAAAGCATTGAAAGATCCTAAGTGGGTTCAAGCTATAAAGGAAGAGATGAAAGCTCTTGAGAAGAATCAAACTTGGACACTAGAAACTTTACCACAAGGAAAAAAGATTGTCAGATGTAGATAGGTGTTTACCATAAAACATAACGTTGATGAATCTATCGAGTGATACAAGGCAGACTTGTGGCGAAAAGATAAACATAGACTTATGGTCTATATTATGGAAAAACCTTTGCACTAGTTGCAAAATTAAACACAGTCAGAGTTTTACTGTCCCTCGTAGCTAATTTGGATTGGTTACTACACCAGTTTGATGTGAAGAATGCTTTCCTACATTGATAAATCATGGAGGAGGTGTATATGGAAATTCCTCCTGGATATAATGCTACTCAGACTGGAATAGTATGTAAATTACGAAAGGCGTTGTATGGACTGAAACAGTCACTAGGTGTATGGTTTGGGCGGTTCACCATAGCAATAAAGAACAATGGTTTCAAACATAGTAACTCAGATCATACTCTGTTCTTGAAACATCATAAAGGGAAGGTAACAACTTTAATAATCTATGTTGATTACATGATTATTACTGGGAATGATAGACAAGAATATCTCAGCTACAAGACTATTTGGCTACTGAATTTGAGATGAAGAATCTAGGTGGACTCACATATTCTTGGGGATTGAGGTGGCCCGATCACAACAAGGCATATTTCTCTCTCAAAGGAAATATGTCTTGGACTTGTTGACAGACACATGATTGCTAGATTGCAAACTTGTAGACACTCTTTGTTCAGAATCATCATCTTGGAGAATACTCGGATCAAGTTCCAACTGACAAAGAAAGATACCAAAGGTTAGTGGGAAGATTGATTTACTTGTCCCCATACTTGGCCAGACATTGCTTATGCGGTGAGCATCGTCAGTCAAATTATGCATTCTCAAGTGAAGACCACATGTAGTTCTTCGAATACTTAGATATTTGAAGTCTGCACCCGGGAAAAGGACTTATATTCTCAAAATATGGTCATCTGAATATTGATGGTTACACAGATGCAGATTGGGCAGGAAGTATAACAGATAGGAAATCCACATCCAGTTACTTCACATTCGTGGGAGGTAATTTGGTTACATGGAGGAGTAAGAAATAGAAGGTGGTCCCCTTATCCAGTGTAGAAGCCGAGTTCAGAGGTATGACCAAAGGAATTTGCCAACTCATTGGTTAAAAAGGTTGCTTACTGAACTTGGGTATAGATCTACATCTGTAATGAATCTCTTTTGTGACAACAAAGCTGCTATAGCTATTGCACAGAATCCTGTTCAACATGATCGCATCAAACATGTTGAGGTAGATCGACACTATATCAAATAGAAGCTCGAAGCTAAAGTGATTTAGTTTCCTTTCATAAAGTCCTAGGATCATCAATTGACGGATATTTTGACAAAGGCAATTTCAGTAGAGCGTTCCACAATTCGCTGGACCAGTTGGGCATTGGCGATATCTATGCACCAACGTGAGGGAGAGTGTTGGTGTGACTTGTGGACCATTGATTTTCTTTCCTTACACATCAAGCATGACTTGGCGACATTTATTTGATTTACTTTAATTCATGATTCCTACTGTAAATAGAAATAGGAATTTATTATTCACTTGGCCACTAAGTCTCCGTTGTATATAAATATGATCTCCTACAAGAAGAAGAATATACAGAAAATTCTCACAAACAAATATTCCTACAGTCCAAATATATTAGGTTTCATATTTTAGCAAGGAAATGTCTTTGGAAGTGGGTGTTTATGCGCAATTCCTTCATGTCATGGATTACGTACCATCTGTTATAGTAACACATTAATTCTTAGGAAGAATGCTACCGTTGGTTCTGCGTAGAGGGATCCATAATTATCAACGGTTGAGACGGTTCCGTGACTGATGCTAGCACTCCTTTGTGGGGTTTACAAGACGAAGAAAATGGTAGTGTAGTTGGATGGGTTTTAACCCATAATTTGTTTGTAGACCTCAATGCATTTGCATTTTCTGATTCAATCACTACAACCACTTCCGTGGAAGAACATACATTCCTTGTTATGGAGTACATACATGATTTGATGGTAGGACAAGAGGGAGATAGTGATGAAGTTAACAATGAATTCTTGTGATAATTAAGTACTACATGGACTCCACATATGCGAAGAATTATTTATTAATTTTATCACATGACTAAATCATTTTCGGTTTATAAAGCTGATTATTTGACAAGCAACCTAAAAAATGAACGGTTCGCATAAAAAAAAAGAACCATATCGTGAGAGGAGAATTCAAACGATTAGTTACTGTTTTATTAGGTTACGTACTTACCAGCCTTAAGTAAATTTTTTTTATAGTAGGATTAGAGTTTAAACAGGAGTGGAAAGTTGAAACTTTAAAGTGACAACAAGTAAAATAGTCCAATGATACCAAAAGATCCGTTCCCTTTTCACATGGATAGAGTGAACTTTCTTCTGGAAAAATATTCCATATACGTCTTAAAATATGAACGTCTAAATATTTGAGCATCCAAAACCTCCCAAATTAATTAGCAATAATGGCTAGAGTCCACCCTTTTTGCATTCAAGTTCGATCCCCCTCCTATAGTATTAGCTTAATTTAGAGTAATTTAAATTATCGCTTGTATAAAAGAAATAATCGACTAGAATTGGAATCAGAAAAGTATCATAGAGGCGATGCTGGCTTCCAAACAATTTAATAAGTGCAATTAGTGGTGGCATTTTACAAGTGCTACTTTGGCTGAATGGGGAACACGAGATAACCTAATAATAAACTACGAATGCTTAAAGTGATTCGTGAGATGAGATTCATTTATGTTACCACAATAAGGGAATTAGATGCATTGAATCTAGACACTTTATTTTTATCCGAATGAGATAGATAGTTTGGTTGAATTCCTAATAATTAAAGAGAAGCCAACTAAAAATAGTTCTTTCCATCATGCGAGTCCAATAATGAGTTTCACGCCGCTTACGTGAGAAGTTCATGAATGAGTTTCACACAACTCTAGATCAAAACATACGTGAGAAGTTCATGAACACTTTCATACCAACAACGGCTAGCTAGCTATATACAACACTAAGTAGACGGGCAGACATATACCCTTATAGACTATGAGTTATAGTGAAAACAATATAAGAGAACAGCAGCCTGATCGGTTGCCGGATATCCACTGGCCTGTCGCCTGATACCTACCGACGGGGAAAGCCAATTGGGTGATATGTTTTTATTTATATTTGCCCTACGAACTCTTAACATATAGTTTCACCAACATCCTTGATTAAGCTCATCGCACAACAATGATTATGTCTGAAAAACATACTGTTTTAGTCAAAAATAGTGTTGTGCAGAGGTGTCATAAACTAGGCAATAGATATTGATTGCTTTTACCATTGCACCATACCAGGGCCGCCCTTGAGTGCTTGTAGTTCAAATCGACACTATCAACATAACATGTAATATTGTTATAGATAGTGGAATATTTGTCAATCTACCCTTACCAAAGATTTGTCGGATTGTTAAACTGACAAACTTGCTTATATTAAAGATCAAAAGTGGCAACTATAAAAGCAAATTAAGTTAGGGTTCAACTAATAGTGGTGGAAATCTGTGGAGAAAAGTTTCTGTTGCAAATCTATGTATATTGTCCAAGAATGTGTCCAGATTCAAGATGGATGACAGCCACTTTAATTTTACCCAACAGAAACAAAAACATCATCATTTGGTATCATTTAGAAAGACAGAAGTTGAAAAGCAATTGGTGATGGACAGTGCTCTCAAGCAAAATTACTCTTTTAAATCTCCTAAATCTTCATTTGCCGTGGGCATGTGCTAAAGGTATTTTATTTTGTCTGTACAAAATTGGCATTTGCAAAACAAAACCGTACATATGGAAACTGCCTACCAATCAACATATATACAAAAATTTGTACTGGTTTTATGTCCATCTTCAAACAGCCACTGTTTTCCTGGATGATGTTTTTCTTTGTTATGTCTAGTATGCAGAAAACCCTTGTGGCTAATGCTTTCGCTAGCTATGAAGATGATCAGTCACTAGGGTTATTCTTGGTGGTCTTCAGTTCCTTCTTTTGCAGCTGCTTTCTATGTGCAAGATTCAGGTATCAGCTAGCTTATTACGTCATGTTAGGGTAATAAAATCAAATATATTATTATTCCAACTTCTAGACAAGTAGAGTTCAAACATACCACA